>CM040239.1:219134684-219378217 GCA_022545495.1 Chrysanthemum lavandulifolium | reverse complement strand
AGAAAGTAGAAGAACAATCTAGGAACCTTAAGTTTGAATCGAATAAAACGAATCGTGTTGATTCTAGTATTAGCCATAGGCGCATCGTAATTAATTCGATTTCGATACCATTTGCAAAACTTGTACCGATGATTGCTTGAATTACGCTTTCTAATCATGGTTGTGATGTCAATGTTTTGCCTAATGATGTTAATTGTCCAGCTTAATATTGTTAATGCTAAAATTCATGCTAAAAAGGCTAAAAGGCAAAAGCGAAAGAAAGTTAGAAAACAATGGAAACCCACAGAAGAACATTCGCAGAATAGGTTTTTATTGGATACCGTTGGTCATAAGACCAATCGATAATGCCCTCTAGAAAATGGATGCCTCTTGGTAGAACTATTCCCTTAAGAAGTGGTCACATCAGAACAGGCTAATACGTACACTAGTATTGCATCTACTCACAATGATTCCATTACCTCAATGTCCGATATGAATGCTTCTATTTCGATGCGGGTGTTCCAACTGTTGCTTCTAACCAAATGGAACCCATTCTTGCATGGGGATCCCAATTATCCGCTTATCCATTCTTGTCTCGTGTTCAACCGCAGATCGCTCAAATCGTTCATGGTACCGGACTCAGTCGCTCCAAGCATATATTTGGAGACCGGTCGCGCTCATGAACTTCGTGAGCAAATTCATCGGGATCATTAGATTTGGTAATGATCATTTCGGTGCTATAATGGGTTATGGAGATTATGTTGTTGGTAATAGTGTCATCTCGAGAGTGTATTATGTGGAAGGTTTAGGTCATAATCTGCTCTCTGTTGGTCGGCTTCGTGATTCCGATCTAGAAGTAGCCTTGAAAAACATACCGCTTTGTTAGAGATCTTAACGGTAAGGAACTGCTGAAAGGAACTCGTGGCTCAAACCTTTACACCATCTCTATCGATGACATGATGAGGCATCTCCAATCGCTTGTTATCTAAGGCTTCAAAACAAAGTCATGGTTATGGCATCGCTGCCTCAATCACTTGAACTTGGCACCATCAACGATCTTTCCGTAAAGGACTTAGTTGTAGGTCTACCTAGACTAAAGTATGAAAAGGATCATCTTTGTTCAAGATGTCAATTGGGAAAAAGCAAGATGTTTGCCCATAAATCCAAACCTACTAACTCGTCACGAAGTTCTTCATATGATTCATATGGATCTATGTGGACCAATGAGGGTGCGAGAATATCTTTGGGAAGAAATATGTGTTAGTTGTAGTTGATGATTACTCTAGATTCACCGGGTCAAGTTCTTAAGGACAAAGGATGAAACTCCCGATATCATCATCAAACTCATCAAACAAATTGGTTCGACTCAACAAAACCGCCGTAATTATCGTAATGTATAATGGAACCGAGTTTGTCAACAAACAACTTAGTGAATTCTATGAAAGCGTTGGAATCACCATCAAAGATGTGTTCCATGAACCCCTCAACGAGCGGTGTAGTTGAAAGACTAAATCGCACTCTTGTTGAAGTTGCTAGAACAATGCCGATCTACTCAAAGGTTCCAATGTTTCTCTGGGTCAAGCTATTGCCACCGCATGCTACACACAAAATCGCTCCCCGATTCACACTATTCATGGAAAAACTCCATATGAACTTGTCCACAACAAAACCTAATCTATCTTCCCTTCGTGTGTTCGGTGCATTGTGCTATCCAACTAATGAGGGTCAAGACTTAGGCAAACTTAGGGCCAAAGTCGACATTGGAGTATTTGTAGGATATGCATCAAACAAAAGGGATACCGAATCTACAACAAAAGAACCCGAAATATCATGGAAACAATTCATGTTACGTTTGATGAGTCGACCGGTCAAATGGCTCTGGACACTCCATTCGGGACCCGCACTTCAAAACAATCCTATTGGTTCATCCCTTGTTCCAAACTCCTCTCAAGAAACTCCATATGTACCTCCATCGAAGATGATGTAAAGAAATTGTTTAATCCCATGTTTGATGAATCAGATGAGTCTACTTCTAATGAGGTCCGATCCCTACAACAGAGGATGCTCATATTCCGATGAATGAAGTCAATCCATCGGTCTCAATATCTCATAGTCACGAGCACCGTCACGATCCTTCGATCTCATCAACAAATCATCATTCTTCAAATGTACATCATGGAAATGTTTCGCATCAATGATGAAGTTAATCCCTTTGCGACTCTGAAGATGCTCCATTTGAAAACATATTTGCTACTCCCGAATCATCATCTCAACCATCTTCTTGAGAGACATCGACTCTGCTACCTCGCCTCCTCAACAACCGCCACATGAACACCTCGGAAAATGGACTCACGATCATCCATTAGACAACATCATTGGTAATCCCTCTCGTCCCGTATCAACCCGAAGCAACTCGCAACCGATGCCTTATGGTGCTTCTTCAACTCCGTACTATCTAAGATCGAACCAAAAGATGTTAAAACTGCTATGAATGAAGATAGTCGGTTCAATGCTATGCAAGATGAAATTCATGAGTTTGATCGCCTTGATGTATGGGAGTTAGTACTGCCCAGATCGTGCTATGATTATAGCTCTAAAATGGATCTTCAAAGTAAAACTTGATGAGCATGGTGATGTGTTAAAGAATAAGGCTCGATTAGTTGCTAAAGGATATCGTCAAGAGGAGGTATAGACTTTGAAGAATCTTTTGCTCCAGCTTGCTCGAATCGAGGCAATCGTAATCTTTCGCTAATCTCGCTAGTAAGAACATGGTAGTTTATCGATGGATGTAAAGACGGCATTTCGAATCGGAGATCTTAAAGAAGTCGTCACGCCGCCCAACCCGAAGGATTTGTTAATCAAGAGCATCCTACTCGCGTTATCGTCTAAAGAAGGCTCTTTACGGTTTAAAGCAAGCTCCAAGGGCATGGTATGATACATCACAAAGTTTCTTCTATCAACCGGATTCATCAAAGGAGCATTGATCCTACATTGTTCACCGTGAAGTCGTGCAAACATTTGATTCATGTTCAAATTTATGTTGATGATATTATCTTTGCCTCGATGACCCAATGGAATGTGATCGTTTTCAAATGAAATGAGTTCAAAGTTTCAAATGTCAATGATGGGACAAATGTCATTTTCTTGGGATTACAAATTTCACAAAGTCCGGAGGCATTTTCATAAATCAATCTAAATATGCAATGAGATTTTAAAGAAATTTGATTTGATTCATGTGACCGCTGACACCCCCATGATTGACCGAACCAAACTAGATGAGGACCTCTCGGGGATCATGATTGACCAAACGAAATATCGGAGTATGATTGGATCCCGATGTATCTCATCGCTAGTAGACCGGACATCTTGTTCTCTGTGCATGTGTGCTAGATACCGTGCTAAGCCTACTAAAAGCACCTTGAAGCGATTAAGCGGGTCTTCGGTATCTCCAAGGAACCATCAATATGGGACTATGGTACCAAGGACACCGGTATGTCACTAACGGCCTATGCGGATGCCGATCATGCGAGTTGTCAAGATACACGTCAAGCACGTCCGAGGTGCTCGGTTTTGGGTGATAAGCTTGTGAGTGGTCTTCAAAGAAGCAAATGAGTACTTCTATTTCCTCTCAGAGGTTGAATACATAGCCATGTCATCTTGTTGTGCTCAAATCTTATGGATGAGATCTCAATTATCGACTATGGCTTTGAATTCACCAAAATCCTCCTCATCGTGATAATAAAAGTGCTATTGCTCTCTCATGCAACAACGCTCAACACTCAAGAGCAAAGCATATCGACATTCGACATCATTTCATCGGGAACTAGTAGAAAAGGTGTGGTGGAACTATACTTTGTGAGGTCCGAATATCGCTAGCGACATCTTCACCAAAGCTCTTCCAAGAGAACGTTTTGAGTTTATTCTTCCACGACTTGGTTTGAAAAGCCTTCAACCGAAACTCTCAAACGTCTTCGGGAGGAAGATGAGGAGTAAAGGTCTCTCTTCATCTATCTCTTGTACATATATTTTTGAAAAACAAAATACAAAAATATAAAACTTTCAAAATCCATAAAATTTGAAAAATTCGAAAATTCTTCAAAAATATTGTCATTTTGTCATGTTTCTTCCGGTTCGATAATATCTACGATCTTTGTCTTTGTCATTCAAAGAATGACACGGACTTTAGATGTTGTTCAAAAAAAAAAAAAAAAAAAAAAAATATTTTTGGGAGAAAGAGAAATGGTTTATTGTCATTTTCGAGCAATAACCCGGTTTTAAAAGAAAGAACGAGCCATGTTTCAACATGTTTTCAAATTCCATGCTCGATTCTATAAACATTTATCTGCTTGAAAACCAAATGCTTTGAAAAATAACTCGATATCTATTTTGATAATCATCCGGACTTATTTGTCAAAATCTCTATCTCTCAATCAACAACCTATGTCATTGATTGAGGGGAGAATGATTTCAATTAAATTAAAAAGTTATTTGGCATTAAATTGTTTTCAAAAGATATACATGCATGTTTTATCAATGGAGTTTAAAGTCTTAAAATCCGATCCTTATCAGCTCAAACGCTTTCACAATCAAGTCACAATTCTCCTTAAAGCCTTCAAAATCAATTTAAATCTATACGAGATCACAAATCTCAAATGATTTGATAATTGTGATCGGGGAGAATGTGTGATTTAAATTAGATTTAAACCGATAATTAGGTAAATGGTTATAAACGGATGTACATGCTATCCTGCCCACATGTGACAAACGATTTCAAATTTTCAATGCACATGTTGAGGGGGAGCATCTATCTTAAACCTTTGATTTGAAATGTGATCATTCATCCTAATGTGCAGGTTCCCTCTAGTATGTGCAAAACTCTTTTCAAACCTCGAGGCACATATTGAGGGGGAGCGAATTTATGGAAACCTCATCCTCCCTGGAAATGCTATATTTACTTGATTTGATATGGGAAGTGATGTTGATATCTTTTAGAAAATGGTAATTAAAGAAGTTAATTCTTTCTCTTGCCTCCGTGTGCTTAACAGTTTTCAAATACTTGATGCACATGTTGAGGGGAGTTCTCGTTCTAAAATATCAAAACAATTCGTGTACAAAATGCTTTGATAATACATCACAAGTATCTGAATTGATTTTTCAAATGGTTTCTAATGGATCCAATGGCGGATGAACAATACCAAATAGACCGACCAACTTTACTTTATGTACGGTGATATAAGGATGATAAGGTTAGGTATTGGTTCCCATGATCCGCCGAATCGGAGGGATCTACCGAGGACAATCCACTAGTTAGTGTAGAAGTCCTTAGGTATGATGATAAAAGGAGAAAAATGAGATATGGGAAGAGTGCGGACTAAGACCGAGCTAGTAATCGGAATAAACCCAACAAGGTTCTAGCTATGAAGTCTCGGTAAGCATCAAGGGTTGAAGAATTAAAAGGAATTGAATGAAAATAGGGTGAAAACAAATAGCCCTCCATTAATTCAACCTTAGGGCGTAAACCGGGTTCACTTCATATGCTACCGATGGTAACATCGGTATTGAAGACAAGACGTCATGGACCCAAAGGACGACCGCACTTCAACTTTCCAAACTACTCAAGTTCCTCTTAAAAGGTCTTGTTTCATTCTCACGGGAACCGACATTATCTATCGACTTTCTCTTAGAGATTGTTGATATTGAAGAAGGAGACCCTCTCCCTAGTCTCGACACAGGATCCAAATATGCACAAATTGAGTCTAGAGCCACGAGATCATCAATAAATCTCATTAGGACACTTTCAATGAAGACTCTCTTTTCACACAATGTGGAAAGAGAGATTATATCTTGAGTCCCACATTATCCTTGTGGTATTGCCGTAACATCCGAGTGATGTGTTTACATATTCACTATGAAGATGGAAAGCCTTCGAGCCAACATCTAACAAGCTCCCGGTAGGTGGCATGTGAAATCTATTATATAGATCAACCATGTGACAACCGAATGAAACAATGGGGCGATTCAATCTCTTGAATCAATCACAGTTCAGTTATGGATTGACGGATACCTTTGAAAACCGGTCTTTGTGCTTAAAACTCTTTTCTTTAGCACATCGACCGTACTCATTTTTCAAACCAAAAGGTGTTTTATGATTGATAATTGATTTTCAATAAAACCTTCGTTGTATTGCAAAACAATTTCTATTGAGCAATACACGATTGTTTTTCAAATCTCTTTTCATCAATCGATGGACTTAAAATTATTTGGTTCACTCACTCCGTGTTGTCTTCTTTGAGACGTTCGGTTTGAGAACAATAGTACACCGCGAAACCCCGTCAAGGAGATTCTTAGGAATCATACCGATCACAAAAAGATTTATATCGATCAACGGGAACCGTGGGCGTGTACCTCAATTCAAATGAAGTGATCAAAGACACTTTCGTGTGTTTTATTGCTAATCGTTGTATGCAGTACTCCCGACGCTTGCGGTGATCGTAATGGAGCGGTCAATCCATAGCCGCATGCTCACTTAACACATTCAACTCAAAGAAATCATGATTAGTGCATCAATGACTCGATATTTTCACTCCATGCTTCGCTACGCTTCGCCAATATCATGATTCAACAAATGCTTCCACTACTCGATGTGAAGATTTCATGATCCGAATGTGAGCATGTCGGTCCTAAAGTCACTACATCACATAATACCAACACCACAAAGGATGTGTCGAGATTGTTGATAGTCGATGATCTCAAAAGATGGCTCAAAACTATTATCACGTGGATCAAGAAAAGACCTCCACTTGAAGTAACCAAACATGCAATGAGAAGAATCAATGACTACGAGTTTAGGAGCAAAGGACTACATCAAGAATGCAAGATCAATTGTTAATGTATTATCCGGTTGTATTCAATGTATTTTTGGTACATGATTGAGGTGACCTCCTTGGGGAGATTGTTAGAATTAGAAATTCCAAGATTAAAGAGTCGGTCACCTCAAGTATATGTAATCGTTAGAAAGCTCGTAGTCGTAGTTCTTTTAAGTTAAGTATTAATTAGTTAAATAACACCGTGGAGGACGGACGGGTCTTTACCCACCAGTATGCCCGATCCACACCAAGTGTGGCGAATTATGTAAGACTATAAATACTCTCTACCTTCCAAGGTAGAGTTGAGCTCATAATAATATCTTTCACTTTCTCTCACTAAGTTCCCTAAACCTCTAACTTTCTCTCTAGAATTCCATCTATATGCTACTTTGTGTTATGGTTTGATGTGTATGTGAAAAAGGAATATCTAACAAATTAGGTTTAGAAAACATGGGAGAAAATGTGGCCTTGTTTAAATACTCATCTGGTTTTTGGATAAATCCTCCTCCTCAACATGTGCATTGTGTATTTGAAATCGTTTGGCACATGGAGGCGGGAGTGCCTTTGAAGGACTAAAATCAATTCCATTTAAAAGATTTGAGATTTAAATCACGATCTCTCCATGATCAACAATTTCAAACCATTTGAGATTTGTGATCCCAAAAGATTTAAACTATTTAAAAGATTTTGGGGAAAGACGTGCAAGATTCAATTTATGAAAAATGATGATAAGGACCAATTTAAGATATTAAAGATTGTTAGTGTCGTATGATAGTTTTAAGAGATCTTTTAGTAAAATAAAACAATTTCACAATCAAACAAGAACAGAAAAAATTTCATTTTGAAAGACCTTGATTCTAAAGAAAAAATCATACCATGACATAACATTAAATCTTTAGATCACCACATTTTAGCGTACAAACGGACTTTTATGAAGAAATATCGTTGAAAATATTTTATTTTAAATCACTCTCCCCCTCAATCGATGACCGAAGTCAATAATTGAGTGACTTAGGTTTTGATAAAAAGAAGTCCGGTGATTTCCAAAATATAGTCCAATTAATTTTCAAAACAATATTTTTCCATTTTCAAAAACAATATTATTCAAAGTTTTAGAAAAATGGTATCATTCACTACTTGTCCTGCACAAAGATACATTAGGTGGTTGAGAAGCTTCCGTTGTTGCTGTAGGGCTTGGAAGAAAACCGTCTGCCGATGCAGTGAGACTTCTTCTTACGTTGCATTTTGAATGCCAACCGAGGTCAAATTAAGCTCCGCTTTCTTCAATCACTTAGAAGAAAACCATCTGGCGATGCAAGGATACCTCTTACGTTGCATTTATGCCAACTCCATTGAATTCCAATTAAGCTCCGCTTTCTTCATTTGTCAACCCAAGATATCGTTACCCTTTCCTCATGCATCCAATCGTGTTCATTTATGGGATCCGGATCGGGAACATTCTTATATACCAATATACCGCATATGTTAGTGAACACACATACAAATATATGGTGGTCGACAACACCCAAACAAAGAATCGACTAATAAAATTAATCCAACATATCAATCGATCATGTAAGGTATGGAATAGTGTGTTTCTCAAACTCTAATCATCTAAACCTAACAATCATATCCTAGAAACTTAGTCCTTCAACATAGGCAATTATATTTTTTCAGATAAGCACGTAGGATAATTAAGAAAGTCCGTTAGATGATATAAATTTGAAAACATTCTCCCCTTCAATCAATGACTTATTTTTATGAAAAGTTTAAAAGCACTGAAGTCATTGATTGAGTTTGCAAATTTAATAAAAACTCTGAAACTGATTGTTGTTAAAGCAACTCATTTTTCCACCATTTTCGAAAACAACAAATATTTTTCTGAAGAATTTTAGACGGAAAAACATTTGTGTAGGAACAGCAGTCCTTCGACATACTTTCCTTAAATTGTTTTAGGAAAAGTGCACGAAATATTTTGAAAATAGTTTAAGCGCTGCACTTTCCTTTCTTGAAGACCGGGTTGCTATCTGAAATAATAGCAAACCATTGTTTAAGCACGGGTTACAGTCTGAAATAACTGCAAGCCATAATTTGTGACATGTTTTGGAAAGAAATATTTACACCTCCTGCTCGAACTTCATCTATGGTTCCGTGCCATTATTGAATGACATTTCTAAGACCGTAGATGTTATCGATACCAGAAGACATGTCAAGGAAAACATATTTTTTGGTATTTTAGAAATTTTCTGATTTTTATGGGTTTTTGAAGGTTTTATATTTTTCTATTTTCTTTTTGTAGGTTTTATATTTTTGTATTTTGTTTTTTGCATAAGTATTTACAAGGATAGAGTAGATGATATAGTTTAAGAAGATGATGATACGAGTACCGAGATAAGGATATCAAGCAGCCCCGTTGTAGAAGATAGAAGTCATCATCCCTAAAACTTTCACCACTAAAGCTTTGAGGCTCTTGCATTGAAGAAAGAAATTGAACCATCCGAAAGTGAGACTTTGGCGACTTCCCCAAACCGAAAATCCTATAGTGAAAGCGTAATCAAGCTCTATTTCAAGCTTGCCTTAGCCAGTGCAGAGAAGCACACCATTATCATAAATCCCACCGCTCCTTTCAAGAATAATCACCGTGATTCTTCGCTTCGAGGTTATATCATCAACAAGAAGAACAACATCATATCATCCCACACATAAAACAATCTTCTCAAATTTCCTTTTCAACCGACGCCTTAAGCGATCCATTCCAAAAGGTGTCAAGAGAACAATTCCCCTAGTAGTTGAATTGATGCGATCGGTCTCTTTGTATAATGCTCAAGAACTCTCCGAATACACATCATGAGGGTAATGAAGAACAACTCCCAATGTTCACATCTTTCGTCACGATGAATGTGTATGAAGCTCAAGAACCCGGTACACCAATATCCAAGAACTCTCCGAATACACATCATGCCCTAAGGAAAACACCTCCCAATGTTTGTGGTAAACAATGGCTTTCTTCCCGATGATCGTGTATGAAGCTCAAGGACCCGGTACACATTTCCCAAAGAGAGAACAACCAATAACATTGAAGAAGCAGGCGAATCATCGATTATCTCTGCGGATGACAATCTCTGCAGATGTCAACTCCGAATAAGTGATTATATCTCTCGAATCACCGATTAAGCCCTCAAGTGAGACAAATGAGCACCCCAATGTACACAATTCTATCTCCCCGATGATTGCGATAACATCGAGATCATCACATACCGATGTACCTCTTTATCTTCGAAACTTTCATTTACATCACTTCCCCACGACGTTGGAATAAGAACACTAAACGCTTTGATAAGTAAAACCTTGAGTTTCTCTGCGGTCATGACATTTGTTTTCCGGATAACTTCAATCACTTAGAAGTATTAAGTCCATCAAGTTTACTCGCCATGAGTCAAACCTTGAGTTTCTCTCATGTAATAACATTTGTCTTCCCGGATATCTTCAATTACTTAGAAGTATTAAGTTCATCAAGTTTACTCGCTTTGATACGTGTCTCCTTCCCCTTGCCGGTTTTGACACTTCGTAATCAAAGAACATATTATAAGCCCAAATACTTGAAATCTTTATGAGAAGAACACTTGTAATCTTGTAGGAATCAACTTGTCAAGAATATGAGCAAGACTAATTGGGATTAAATTCGACATTTCACTCTCCCCAATTAGTGCTCTCCCTAAACCGACAATTTGTTTGATAAATTCTCGATTAAGAAGAAGTCTTGAGATAATCAAATGCAACGCGCCTTTAGTCTTCTAACATGTAGCGAAAATGTAGAACCGATCAGACTCGACCTTCTTCAAGATTGTCCATTGGGGAATAGATAGTTAACATCTTCGACTCACCAAAACACAAGAACATCACCAAAAGCTTCCCAATTAACTTACATCTTGCAAATCCCTTAATTAAGATCCTCCCAATCAAACAAGAACGTAAAGATGTTCATCAAGGAAATCAAGAATCACCAGCAATGAAAGCATACGAAATGGTAACACCAAGCAAACAATCACATCAAACAAGAATGTAAGGTTGTTCGAATCATCATGTTGATGTGCACGTGAAGCATTAACCGTAAGCACTTTGTCAATAAACTCATATCGACCAGAAGATGTCAACTAACGGCTCTTAGAAGAAACACCATGTAAAGATGACCCGATAAGAAGAAGCTCGGTTCTTACATATGTTTGGAGCCGTTTGACCATTTATTCTCGATATCGATCAACCATGCGAATTATCATACTTCTTCTCCCTCAAGAATTGCATACGGAGATGCCATTCTTGATTAAACAAGTGAACATCATCCAAATGTAGTCTATTCACACTTCTCCCCGTAAAATTAGGCACAAGATGTCGCCATCGTCATTATAGTTGAGAAAGTGGAATCGAAAACAATCAACATAGCCCGCTCACTTGATGATGAAGCGCATGGAAAAGTATGAAGCATGTTGATGAGAATGGTCATAATAAGAAGATTTCTCTTCTTCAGAAGATAAAGCGCACTGACACGTACACCTTTCTTTTCTTTAGAGAACGAGGCATGAACTGAAGTGTTCATACGTCATTAGAAGATTTCTCTTCTTTCGAAGATAAAGCGCACTGGCACGTACACTTTTCTTTTCTTTAGAGTACGAGGCATGAACTGTTGTGTTCATACGTCATAATCTCTCTCATTTCAGCTCTCTTTAGCAAAACATGTAATCAACCCCATTATCATTCAGTAGGCTCTTTGTCGTGACAGCTGATGGAGAAAACCCAATATGATGAATTTGACCCTGAAGTAAACTAACCCGAACTCGTGACTTAAACTTGCACATATGTAACAAAGAGCGGTTCCGAGAATTCATGCTCCATTGAATCTCTTAAGTACTCTATACTCTTCAACCAACCAACCATCAAGTATAAGACGTACATTACCTCTTGAAAATCCACAATTGAATGTGACACTGAGCACTACAACGTAACTCCTTAAAGTGATAGTTATTTTGTGGTGGTATGAGCCCAATTCCCCCAAGTGGTAAAAGAAAAGGTAAAAGACACCCAATAATAACTAGATTTCCAAGTCTTCATTTTTTTTTTTTATAATAAGCATCGAACAAGGATCATGAAGAATCTTCATCCAACCATCCCCGATACCTTCAGATACTAAGTACACTCGCCCGTGATATTTCACTTCAACCTCAAATACATAATACTGAATTAACGCCGTTGTCACATCTTCTGAACTGCTCAAATCTAGCCTTCTTTGACATTTAAACGAACTCTAATAATGGTTTCATCCCGACCATGGTTAAAAGCACATAACCCCGTAAAACCATGTAATAACCAAATTGCCATGACGAATCTCCAAACACACATCCAATTCATGAAGTACACCCTTTTTTCCTTCTTCGAAGTAGAAATCGTAGCACCAGCATCAAATAAGATCCCGAAATACACTTTCCTTTCTCCAGGATGGTCCATCAATACGGGATTTTACAATTCTATGGCTTAAACCGAGAAATAGTTTCTTTCGCGGGATTTTACAAAACCAAGAATAAACCGCAAGATAGATCCGGAAATGCACTTTACTACTACCAGGAAGTTTCCATTGTCACGGGATTTTACAAGTCTATGATTTAAACCGAGAAATAGTTTCTTTCGCGGGATTTTACAAAATCAAGACAAAACCGTAAACAATGTCAGCTTGAATGTGTAAAGACAACTTTGGTATTGGTGAATATCTGTTTTAGGGGAACATGCATTGGTTCTTCAACGATTCTTCTCCACCATGAACAATTCTATACCCAAATGTAGACAGCTTCACAAACCATACTAAGTCAAGTAGTATATACTACTTCCCCCTGGAGGTTGACCGTAACACATCAAAGTACACGTTTCTCCCCCATGATGATTTCGAACTTTCGGAAGCATCATAACGTGTACGACTATTTGCACGACAAGTTCTTGTCATAAGCAAACATCTTGAAAAAAATCATGACTGACGCTGACGATTCTTAGAAAGATTTTGCTTAGACTGTGAAGTATCGTTGACATATTGTGGCGTCGAATATCTCATGTGAATTGCAGAAATTGAACCTCCATTGATTCATCGGCTAATAGTAATGACCACATCTGAAGATAAAGTCACTTCAATAAAACCGTACACAAACTCCGTAGTCATTTTTCACTTTTTCGCTCAAGCCGTGAATTTGTATCCCTCGTGAAAATTTTACCATACCAAAAATACCACTCATAATCGACTAATATCAAAGATGTGTATCCAATGTTTTTAAATCCAAATGAAGAAAAAAAATTCGGATAACAATCTGTGATTTCATTATAGCGTCCATTCTATATTAGTGCTAATCACAACAGCCCATCAGATTCGTGAAGCATCAGCCCGTAGCAACTTGCAGCCCATAATCAAATTCGTGATCCAATATCCAAGCAAACCCATTCGATCCAATAACTCCTTTATGTCCGGTTATATATAAGTCATTCATTTAACCCTAAGAAGTACACTTTGTCATAACCCTAAAACATATCTGATAAACAAATACGCCTACCACTTCTTATCCTCTCAAAACAGATCTGAGAATATGTTACGCCTCTCATCTAACTTTACATAACAAACACCATCACATCAAAAAGCTTCCCTAAATGCGTCTCAAAAGAAAACCGATCTCATCTTCATCACAAAATCATCACAACCCTTTTTAACAAACACAACCCATGAGATTTTCAATCAAGTAAGCGGCTTCAAGATCAGTTTTGGTCTCGGGTAGGTGGTTTTTCTGTTGATGTGTCGTTAATTCATTATGTTTAAGGTAGTAAACGAACCAATGGAATAAAGTAACAGATTTGTTATATTTATTTCATTATATTCGAAAAGAAAGAGATGAAGCTAGGCTTCACATGATCTTGATCTATGATGAGGTGGTGTATAAACACTTTGAACGATTTGAAGCTAATATTTTCGAACACCAATCTGAGATCTTTAGATGTTTTCATTTTGTTCTTTGAGTCTTGAAGTTTGTTGAAGAGTGAATGAGAGGGTATGATGGTTGTGTTTGGGTTTCGGATTTGTGAGTTGTTAGACATGGTCTCGTGGCTGTGGTATACTTCTCCTTTGATTTCATTCTTGTTAATATGGACTGATGATAGGTCGATTGAGTTTAGATAATTGGACATGGTATTAGTTGTGGGTCGTGGTCAGTTTCTTCTTCTTCCTTTCTGTCTAAGTCGCTAGGTCAAAGTCTTTGAGTCAAGTCACTTACATAACCAACTCGCTACCTAACTCGCTACCTAACTCGCTACCTAACTCGCTACCTAACTCGCTAACCTAACTCGCTAGGTCAACTCGCTAGGTCAACTCGCTAGGCCAAGTTGCTACGACTTGTAAAGACAAATCGCTATAGTTATCATTTACCACAACTCGCTAACTTGTAAAGACAAGTTGCTAGCAGATTTAGACCAACTCGCCATTGACTTGTTGACTATACACTGAATCTGGACAATCAGAACAAGTCGCTATTAAGAACAATGTTATGACCAGTTTTTCGACCAAGTTGTCAAACACAAAAACATAAAAAGCATCACTTTTACCTATTTGACCACAAGAAATTTGACAACTTTATCCTCAATAAAAGTCTATTTGACCACAGAACTGTTTATCCACAAAGATCACAAAAGTATACATGAAAAAGTCACAAAAGTAAACATAACACTGTTTGGACGATTAAGCTTGACCAATGACAGATATTAATTCAAGAAAGCAAGACTTTATTTTGGACAAACATCAAAAACAGACAAAGAAAAAGTTGACACATGATACGAAGACCACAATAACAGTTTACACATGATACGAAGACCACAATAGATCATCAAAACACAAAACCTTGGCTCTGGTACCAATTGTTAGGATCCAATATTTATTGTGTTGATGATTCGGGTGGTCTTGGATGATCAAAATACATGTTTGCCATATTTAGAGAGAGAAAGATAGAGAGGTGTTCTTGCTAGAGACTTGGTTCACAAAATGTTGAATGTTAGATTATGAGAGCACCACCCTTCCATGGATGGAAGGGGTATTTATAGTTACATGAAATACGACCTCCTATCGGCCTGTGGATCAGGGATACAGTGGGTAAAGACCCGTCCTTCCTCCACGGTGTTACTCTAAACTAAACAAGACTAATAACTAACTAATAAAACAATAAATAACGTATCTAACGACAAATCTACGAGCTAACTTATGCTAGATAATACTTGGGGTGACCGACTCTTCACTATGGAATTTTCTAATTCCTAACAAAGCTCTCCCATAGCACTCATTTGAAATTCACCCTTCATTAGTTCCTCAAATTCCCTGCACCAAGCTTCGTTTGTGGAGCCAAAAATAATGTCGTCCACATAAACTTGCACAATAATGATGTCTGAGTAATTCTTCTTTAGGAACAGAGTTTTATCAATAGCACCTCTCCTATAGCCATGCTTGACAGGAATGATGAAAGCCTAGCATACCAAGCTCTAGGTGCACGATGTAAGCCATAGAGAGCTTTAACAACCTTGTAGACATGATTTGGGTGATCCGGTCTTCAAATCCTTGGGTTGAGTGACATAAACCTCTTCTTCAATCTCACCATACGAAAAGCACCTTTCACATCCATCCGATACACCATGAAACCCATGTAAGAAGCATAAGCTAAGAAAATTCAATGGCTTCAACTCTAGCAACAGTGCAAATACTTCATCATAATCAATCCCTTCCTCTTGTCCAAGCCTTGAGCTACTAATCTTGCTTTGTTTTTGATCACAACACCCGAGCATCTCTCTTATTCTTCGAATCCACTTTGTCCCAATGGCATATTTGCCATCGTGAGTGGAACCAAAATCCAAACTTGCCGATTGTGAAATTGTTGCATTTCTTCTTGCATTGCTTCTAGCCGACTTGAATCGTTAAGAGCTTGAGAAACACTTGTTGGTTCCACTTGAGAAAGAAAACAAGCAAGCAGACAATGTTTGAAGTCCGTGTGATTGTCTCTTTCTTTGGTGGAGACATAAGAGAAAAAGCAATCGCCCAAATCGAGGACTTGTTATAGCCCTTGAGTTCTAACAGTGCCGAAGATCACCTATGATGTTGGATTGAGGATGAGCAATGTTGATCCTCCGAGTAGCGGTGGGGTGACTTCAATGGATGAATCAAGATTAGTGATTGTTGGTTCAAATTCAAATCATAAGAGGGTGAAGTGAAAATGCCACTTTGGGTTGATGATTTCCAAGATCGGAGGGTTTTGGAAAGCGTGTATGAGGTTCTCCAAAGTCCAAGACACTTGAGAAGGAACATGAGAAGAAACAAGATAGCCTTCATTTGTGGATGGTAGGTGTGAGAGTCAACTTCAAGCGACACGTGGTTTCTCTGACTCCTTCATTAGCAACCTCTCCATTCGGTTTCTCGCTTCAAGCTTAGCAACAAATTCTTGAGTCTCAAGCCTAGCAAGGTCCTTAGCATAATGAGAGTCATCTTCATCACTCTTATCAAGAATATCCTTGGAGGTGGTACCGCAATATTGTTGGGAGAAAGAAGGCACAAGTATAGGTTGCTCATCATCTTCAAACTCATGTTCGTAGTCATCATCTAAGGGACTGCATTGTTAGAGGGAGACTCTTGAGGACCTGCATTTTGGTTAGCCAAATGTCTAATGTAACCCAAAGAATCGCTTAAGTAGTCAAGGTCAAAAGACCACGTATGACCACGCCCTTGAACATTAGGCTTATCTTCCAAAATCTCGGGTTCAAAGTCTCCTCTATCTTCTTGGCTTGCAAATTATACACCACAGTATGCTTTACTATGAGTGAATAACCCACAATATAACCATCATCGCCCTTTTCATCAAACTTTCCCAACGGATCACCGGTGTTCGAATGGTCACTTGACAACCAAAAGGTTTTAGGTAGTGAATGATGGGAACCTTCCCAAAGAGAAGTTCATATGGTGTTTTGAGTTGTGGTCTAGTAATGGAGACCTGTTTAACACATAGCACGCTGTGCCAACAGCCTTCATCCGAAATATAGTGGGCGGTTTAGAGTCTGCAAGCATTGATCTTGCGGCCTCTATTAAGGTCCTATTCTTTCGCTCACCACCCCATTTTGTTGTGGGGTTCTTGGATTACTATAGTCCCTTTTATACCTTTTGACCCACGAGTTCTATTAGAATAGCATTTTGAACTCGTCCCATTATCACACCGAATTCCTTAACCTTTTGTTCAACCGATTTTCAACGAGAGTGATGAATTCAACAAGACTTGAGATGTTTCATCTTTGGTTCCGAGAAAGAAAACCCAACAAAATCGCTATATCCATCGGTGATAACCAAATGTAAGTACTTATGATCAATGCTTCGACTTGAGTAGGACCAAACAGATCCATGTGGAGCAACCAAGAGGTTCGAAATGATGCTCATAGCATTGATAGCTTTGTAGGAGGCTCGTGTTGTTTTCCTTTGTTGCATGCAACACAATTATGATCATTGGTGAAAACTTTGGTGGAAGGCCTTCAACAAGACCCATTTTAGAGAGTTTGTTTATGGTCTTGAAATTCACATGAGCCATCCTCCTATGCCATTTAGTAGACTCATCAAGGGATGCTTTAGCCACCGGACAAGTGAGGTCACCACCAGTTGAACTTCATTAAGGTTGAATGTGTATAAATTGTGAGTTCGAGGAACTTTCAGTGAGAATGGAAGTATCTTCGGGAGTTTGAAGTCTTTAGACAAGACAAGACATTCATTCTCCGAGAAGAGTACTTTGTTCTTGGTGTCACAGATTTGTGAAACGGAGAACAAGTTGAAGTGTCAAGTTCCTTAACATAGTACACATTTTCAAAGTCCGGATGAGGTGTCTTTATGGTGCCTTTCCCGTGATCCTTCCATCACTTCCTCCAAAAGTCACATTGCCTCCTCCTCTATGGGAACAAAATTGTGCATCATATCTCGATTCCCGACATGCTTCGGCGAACACTATCAACAATACCAATATCTTTATGCTTAAGGGATGATCCCGAGATAGTCCCATCAAGGCAAACCGATCATGCCTTTCATCCGGTGCACCTTGCCAAGAATCCAAGCTTATCAAGATCATGAGCTTCCTCATTCACGGTTCATGTGCGATCCAGTTGACTGCTCATCCATGGTGAGAAGAGTCAAGCTCCAGCTTCCGCTATTTCTGGCGATAGGAAATGTAGTTAGCTCCATCTCCACTCTTCCTGTCTTTGCATTCCTCGAGAAATGCCCCATCCGGTGGCAAGTGAAACACTTGACTTTTCTCCTATCAAAGCGAGTGGTTCCTTTCCTTGAAAGCAAACTTCCTCCCGACTTCTCTTCAAACCTTTTGATGTCCACCGACAATGCCACCGCATTTTCGCCATCTCCTCCATTTCAAGTGGGTCCAACTGATCAAAGTCTTCATATGCAAGATACTTCTTTGAGTATCATAGTCGACAACAAATGAATGAAGAACATCCTCCATCACACTACTAGTCTTAGTTTGAGAAGATGGTGGAGTGGGACGAGTGTTATGTGGTGGAGTGGGAGTGCAAGATGATGGAAAGTAGTTGGAACTAGGAGGTGATGGAAAATAGTTGGAACTAGGAGCGGTACCATCATGTTGGAGTGAGATGTCCCAACAAAAGTCGCATGGCCGTAAGAAGATGTACGGTAGGAGTTCGACATCGGGTTCAAGAGTTCGAGTCATTATGCAGCTCATCAAAGGTGAGCATATCCAACCCACCTTTAGCCTTGAGGGCAATACTTACATGTAACCATGATGGAGGCAAAGATCAAGGAACTTTGAGTTGCAAATATCATTATCGTTTTGCATTCAATTTGGTTTAGTGACTCAAAATCCTATGGAACTGTCGTATCCCTTGTGGATACCTTCTTCTTCGGAGATATTAAAGTCCCGAAATTGTTGTCTCAAGATGGACTTCCTCATTCTTTTGATTCTTCATTTCCACCGAACCTTGCTTTGAGAGCCATCCATATGTCCTTTGCATCATCCATATGGTGAAAATCACATGTGATCTTCAAGAATGGCTTGAAGCAAAATAGTTTTACTTTGTGCTCTCTCTGATAGCCAACACCTCTTCAAGTAGCTTTGGGAGGAGCCATGATAAACTTCCCATCCCCGTCTCGAATCATTTTCTTTAGACTGTTTCCTTTCTTTACTACCTCCCACAGATTCCAATCAATATTGGAAATCCAGCCCATCTTCATCGTCCAAAGATCATACTCTTCCTTTTCAAATAAGGAAATTTACCATTGTTTGTTTGAAAGACTAATTTGTTGCATGGAAGTGGTGTTGGTGTTGTTTGTGTTGGTGACTTGAGTTTCATTATCAGATCCAGGCATGGTGAGTGTATGTTTGGTTGTATGAGGGTGAGAATGGTTCTTAGTATCGTAGAGACTTTCCCGAGGCTCTGATACCACTTGTTGAAAACACAAAGACCTTGATAGATCTTAAGCACTCGGAGATCGTTAGTGTTGCCTATGTAATCACAAGTAAACTAATAGAAGATCTTTACAACTCGTATTTTATAGCGGAAAGTAAATACAAGTTATAATAACTAAGAACTCTTTGATTCTCTATGGATCTTTTGATTATAGAAACTCTATGTTTCGGATAGTTTTCAAGACTTGAAAGACTTAAGAAAAGCTTATCTATTACAAACTATTATGGTTCCTTTTATAGGCAAGAAACCCTAATGAATCATAAGCGTTTACAATGTACGCTCCTAATACAAACATAGACCAAGCATGCATCTAGACAACCATGCAACTAATCATATTGTGTTACTAATCATATTGTTTATTCCGAGTAAGCTCTATACAATACGGCGCCAACCTATCTTTCATACTGGCACCGACTTTTACTACATACTAAGGTTATCTCTCCACGTGGATTCGCACTTTCAGTAAACACGATTTACACTTCACATCAAGTATAACTTCAGAGAATCCATTCTTCTTCTACAGATACTTGGCAGTAATCGAGAGTTTACCTTAATTCCCAACACTTTGGAACTCAAAAATGACTACACTTTACTTCCTAAGACTAAATGAAACTGGTTTTGACCCAAAATGGGTCAAAACTGAATCTTAGACCCAGAAATAGTACAATTCCAAACACCCTTTTAGAGGGTTAAAACAGATTTTTGGTAAAAAGAATAGTATATTATTTTTATTTGTTTTTTTTTAAAGACACCACTCTTGACCAAATCAAATTGTGACAGATAATTTGCAACAAACCATAAACACTTTAATCTTAAATGAACAAGAATCAAGTGACAGTCAAAGGAACAATTTGAAAACTTAAAATTTCATTAAGGAAAATGATTACAATGCTGAAAATTAAATTTGAATTACAATATTGAAACTAAAAATGCAAATTACTTAAATTTAAAATCGGACTAGAACAAATAAAATTCTAGACAAGTTTGTACAATTTCACTAAATGCCTATTTATACTAAAAATAATATGTCTTCATCTTTTCTGTCTTCTTCTGTGTTTGTGCTACTTGTGTGAGAGAAATGAGATTAAAATGTGAGCCTTGTGCTTGTTTCAACCCATCTCAACCATCAATTTTATCCTTGGAGCCCAAGGATTCATCTTGACCATTGATCCTACTTTGGTGTTGTGGATTGCCACAGTGGCAAGACCATTCATCCTCGTCATCATCTCCCCAAAACATTCATCTCCCCATTAACTAACTTCTGGCTATTGCACACGAAACTAACCATTTAGGGAGATGATGATTTGGGGAGATGATGAACAGGATGATGTTGGGGAGATGATGATTTGGGGAAATGAATGATTTGGGGAGATGATGACGAGGATGAAAGATGAAGGGCTAAAATATAAATATGTTATCAAAGTATAAATGTGTATGGACTAAAATACCCTCGACTACAAAACAAAAATCAGACATTGACTTTGTCAAAGGACCTTTAACGAGTATAAAAGGCCAAGGTTTGGACCTCTGGCGATGATAACGCCGAGTTTTGTCCCATCGCGAAGCGTTTTGCCAAATTTAGAGACCAACCGTGTATTTTAGTCTATTATTTATAAATGTAGTTGTCATGCATTTTAGAGTTATAAAATTATATTAAATAGTTATTTGAATATATATAACATATATAGTAAATTACACGGATGGTCCTTAAGGTTTGTCCAAAGTTTCACTCACAGTCCCTAAAAGTTTAAAGTTGCATTGATAGTCCCTATCTCTGAAAAGAATAACACTTATGGTCCTTTATTTAACTGGTGTTAAGCGAGTTCCGTTATAATTTTGTCACAATTCTCAATTTCAGGTCATTTCTTAAATTAAATATGCATCATGTTAGTTCATTCATGATTTTGCATTTCACATTAAACGCGTAAATTTTATATTAAATAAACGTTATCGCGTAAGTTATTATTTTGAACATTTAATCCGCTACTTCCAAAAATGATCCCGATATATTTTTATACTTACATTTAGTTTATAAAAACTATATTTTAAGTTTACCTAGTGTTTTAAATTTATTTTGTATATAAATCGTTAAATTTATATTATTACGACGCTTTTCTTAAAAACTACACGATAATTATTAGTTCACTCAAATTTTGCAAGAAATGTATTTTTACAATTTTTATGATCTCATTATACTTTACTTTGATATATTAAAAATTATTTTTAGCTAACTCTACCTTAAATACACTAATGTATATACAATTTCACAAAGTTACCTTTACTTATGTCAATTTACTTACACAATATTATACACAATGAATAAAAGAAAAAAAAAATGAATTTGAGAGATACATCCCCCCCCCAAAACCGGTTCAAGAGGGGAGGGTAATGCATTTATTGAGTTGGTAGAGATTTTCTTACTTGGTTATATCTACACTCCAAGTTTCATTCACTTCATTCACAATCAATAATTCAAGGTAGATCAAGTTTTCTTCTCTCTTGTTTCTTTGTCTCCAAAACCGGCCATTGCAAGTGATAAAGAAGAGATTCATAAAATTTTCCAAATCAAGTTCTAAACAATCTAGTTACACTCTTAATCAAGGTTTTGAAATAAAAACCTAGGGTGTTTAGGTTTAATCCTTTGTTCTAGTCACCTCATCATATCACTAGTAAGCATCTCATGTTTATTTTTCATCTTACATATTCATTTCATGTCTATTTCATCATTTTTGAGCAAAGTATGCAAGACTTATGGATATTTATACCATTTTTACATTGTTTTTAGAGTTTTATATATATAAGTCATCCTATAATTTATCCCTTGTTATAAATTGGTCTTGATGATGTTTAGGAACCCATGACACCCTAAGAAGGTGTATGGTAGGATTAGAATAGCTTTGGAGTTGTTTTGAAGGGATTGGAATAGGTTTAGTACGAGAAAAACTATTTTCGACAAGTATAAAAAGTGGTCTGACCTTGTTTTGAATTTCTGGAAAATCCGACAGTGACACGAATTTTGGCCTAGATATTTAGAAAATATACTTTAAAACGAATCCGTGGCGCTTGAACGGATTAAAGCGGAGTTATAACGAAGAAGTTATGAATTTTTCAAGTTTGACGACGAAATATATATTTTCCGAAATTTCAAAGAACTGCTTTTTGTTTTGTACGAGTCAAAACAGTCTTAAGCTTTATAAATTATATCGACTTATCAAAAATATATTAGTATACTTTGATACGAAGCTAAGGACGATAATACGTGAAAACGGATTTGTAACGACTAAAATATACACGTTTTTACAAAATTGCCGTAACTTTATTTTTAGAAAAACTATATTATTTTTATTTGTCAAGTGTTACGGTAAACAAAACGACCATATTGAAGGCTATTTTTAACGTTGATGTGGAACTTTTTGTAACGAGATGTCTTCTAATAAAATCGAGATCACCAAGCATATTTTTCAAAACGATCAACCGTTTGTATAGCGGGGTTGTAATAAATTATTTACGGTTGCTTAAACTTTGCCGAAACTCACTTTTTAAACCACATTTTGGACAAAATCACCATATTTAACCTCTATTATCTTTATGTTCGAGACCTCTATGACGAAAACTCATGTACTAAAACTTCTAGATTTTGATACAAGCTTTCCAAAACCGTTGAGTTCGTTTCCTAACGTTCGACGTACACCATCTTACGACTAGCTTTTCGAAGCCATTTTTGTCACTTTCATGAAATTTCCAACGACATTATTTTACTGACGAAAAGTTATATTCTCTTAATAAATCACTAAAAGTCTATCGTAGGATATCGTTTCAATGTAAATACATGTGAAGTAATTTAAAATGGTCAAGACGTTAAAAGATTATATTTTTGACGAGAAGTATTGTTTTCAAAAATATATAAGTGGTATAAATATCATCCGAATCATGCATAACTTTACATCATGACTTATTGCATATCATATCATTCATAATAGGTCAGTTTCGAGATTCACGCTACATTTCGGTGTAACCACTTTTGTCATCGCAGCTATTCATCAAGTGAGTAATCACACCCCCTTTTTACCGTTTTACTATATTTTGGGGCGAAATGCATGAACCGTTCTTGAGCTAAATTGTTTACTACTTTTATTAACTAGTTTGACTAGAACTTATAAACTTGAATCAAATCCTTGAACTTAATTATGAAATAATGCCTTACTTGAACTTATTGAACCGTACATGTTATGACCTTGACCTAAAGTCTCCTATGTTCGGAGCATCACTATAAAGTCTCCTATGATCGGAGCATCACTATAAAGTCTCCTATGTTCGGAGCATCACTATAAAGTCTCCTATGTTCGGAGTATATCTTTGGGAAGAGGCACCCAGTATATCTTTGGGAAGAGGCACCCATTATATCTTTGGGAAGAGGCACCCAACATAACTTTGGGTAGTGGCACCCAGCTTAATTTGGTTTCATCAGTAGTATCCCTGAATTATTATAGTCGTGGTACTATATTGTGAACTATTATGACCGCCTATACTTGACTACTTCATACGCTATATTTTGTGCAATGGGTTGTGAATACACAGGTTGCAAGTTTTGTATGGGCGGAACTTGGAACTGAGTGGATTTACAATGCCTTTGCTTTGTGGACTATTTTCGTTGACCGAAACCTTTGACTCTTTCATACGAGTTTTCTTATTTTACTAAACATGTTTACTCACCAACTATTTTCATAGTTGACCCGTTTTTTTTTTCTCTCATGCATTTCAGGTGATCATTAGTAAGCTTTTCTACCAGGTCTTGCATAATGAAGTTTTCACTTGTCAATGCAAATCGTTATGTAATAGGACGCAATATTTTTGGGAACTAAACTTTGTTATATATTTGCCGATGTCGGCTAAACTGGTATTGTAATGGTGTACTCTTTCTTTTAAATCTTAACGTTGGTATGTTCTATTATCTTATGCTTATGTTCCTTTCCGTTACACCTCGTGTTTCCGCCTCCGGCGAGGGTGTGACAAATTTACACTTTTAGCCCTTTTGGTTAAAGATCGTTGCCTCGTCAGTCCTTTATCATAACAGACGTTTATAATTTAAAGATTTTCAACTTTAGGTATGTTTTTATACGTTTTCATCCATTTTCGTCCGTTTTTATACGTTTTCGTTCGTATTTATAGGTTTTATCCGTTTTTGTCCGTTTTTTATACGTTTTCGTCCGTTTTTATTCGTTTTCGTCTGTTTTATACGTTTCATCCATTTTTCTTACGTTTTCATCCGTTTTAGTATGTTTTTGCTCGTTTGCTTACATTTATTTTACATTTTGGCCCTTTTTTAGACGTTTTCATCTGATTTTAAATGTTTTTCTCACGTTTTTATCCGTTTTCGACCGTTTTTATACGTTTTCATCAATTTTATACGTTTTTGTTCGTTTTTATTCGTTTTCGTCCGTTTTCATTCGTTTTCGTCTATTTTTATTCTTTTTCGTCTGTTTTTATACATTTTCGTTTGTTTTTATACGTTTTTATCCGTTTCAATACATTTTCGTCCGTTTTTATATGTTTTCGTCCGTTTTTCTTTTGTTTTTATACATTTTCATACGTTTTTATCCATTTGCATATGTTTTCATCTGTTTTATATGTTTTTATCTATTTTCATATGTTTTCGTCCGTTTTTATACGTTTTCATATGTTTTCGTCCGTTTTTATCCATTTTCTTATATTATAATACGTTTTCATCCGTTTTATACGTTTTTTGTACGTTTTAATCTGTCTTTATAAATTTTCTTATGTTTTTATACGTTTCATACATTTTTATCCATTTTTATACTTAAGAAAAACAAACGAAAACATATAAAAACGGAAAAAAACAAATTAAAACGTATCGAAACGAACAAAAACGATAAAATGTAAGAAAAAGTATAAAAACGGATGAGAACGTAAGAAAAAGTACAAAAATGGACGAAAACATATGAAAATGGTCGAAAATGGTAAAAAAAACATAAAACGGATGAAAACATATGAAAACGGATGAAAACATATGAAAACGGATAAAAGCATATGAAAACGTATAAAAACAGAAGAAAAACGGATGAAAACGTATAAAAACGGATGATAACGTGTTAAAACGGATAAAAACCTATAAAAATAAATGAAAATGTATATAAACAGATGAAAACGAATAAAAATGGACGAAAACGTATAAAAACATATAAGTACGAATGAAAACGTATAAAAACGGACGAAAACAGATAAAAACATACGGAAACGAATAAAAATGGACGAAAATGGAGAAAAATGCATAAATACGGATGGAAACGTATAAAAATAGATGAAAACGAATAAAAACGGATGAAAACGTATAAAAATAGATGAAAACGTATAAAACAGATGAAAACGGATAAAAATGTGAGAAAAACGTATAAAATCATACGAAAACGTATAAAATGGACCAAAATGTAAAAAAATGGAAGCAAACGGGCGAGAACGTATTAAAACGGATGAAAACGTAAGAAAAACGGTTGAAAACATATAAAAACGGACGAAAACAAATACAAACGGACGAAAACGTATAAAAACGGATAAAAACGTATAAATACAAATGAAAACGTATAAAAACGGATGAAAATGTTAGAAAATGTATAAAAACGTACCTAAAGTCGAAAATCTTTAAATTATAAACGTCCGTTATAA
This sequence comes from Chrysanthemum lavandulifolium, assembly GCA_022545495.1. NCBI lineage: Eukaryota > Viridiplantae > Streptophyta > Magnoliopsida > Asterales > Asteraceae > Chrysanthemum > Chrysanthemum lavandulifolium. The sequence goes on along the minus strand of CM040239.1, from coordinate 219,352,166 downwards.
TAAAGGACTGACGAGACAACGATCTTTAACCAAAATGGCTAAGAGTGTAAATTATAACGGAACTCACTTAACACCAATTAAATAAAGGACCATATGTGTTATTCTTTTCAGAGATAGGGACTATCAATGCAACTTTAAACTTTTAGGGATTGTGAGTGAAACTTTGGACAAACCTTAGGGACCATCCGTGTAATTTACTCTAACATATATTTAAGATTTTAGAAAGATATATGTGTAATTATAAGTTTAAGTTTGATATATATGCAATTTTTGAACTTTTTAAAAAATATGAGTAAAGTCCAAAATACATCCTCGTGGTTTGTCTCATATCTCGCTTTACATCCCTAAACTTTTTTTTGGCACAAAACCATCTCTCCGTTAGTAAAGTTGGCACAAAATCATCCCTCTGTTAGTAAAGTCAGTCAATGAGGACTAACGGTGCAAATTATTTCTCCGTTATCTCTTAACGGAAGAGATAATATTTGCATCGTTAGTCCTAAGGACTAACGGTGCAAAATTATTTTGGAAAATAAATTTAAAGGAGGCCACCACCACCATCACCGCCACCCACCGCCACCCACCACCACCGCCGCCACCCACCACAACCACCATCGCCACCGCCACCACCTCCACCGCCACCGCCACCACTGCCATCAACACCACCCACCACCATCTACCGCCACCACCGCCCACCTTCACCGCCACCACTACCATAACCACACCACATCCACCGTCACCACTGCCATCACCACCACCCACCACCACCCACCGCCACCACCACCTACTTCCATCGCCGCCACCCAACACAACCACCACCACCACCTCCACCCACTACCACTCAACGCCACCACCACCAACCTCCACCACCACCACCACCGCCACCACCACCTCCACCGCCACCACTGCCATCACTACCACCCACCTCCATTGTCGCCACCCAACATAACCACCACCACCAACTTCACTCACCACCACCATCACCGCCACGATGTTGGGTGGCAGCGATGGAGGTGGATGGTGGTAGCGGTGGGTGGTGGTGGGTGGTGATGATGGCAGTGGTGGCGGTGGAGGTGATGTTGGTGGCGGTTGTGGTTGGTGGTGGATGTGGAGGTGGGTGGTGGTAGCGTTGGGTGGTGGTGGGTGGCGGTGATGGTGGGGGTGGGTGGAGGTCGTGGTGGTGGCTGTGTTGGGTGGCGGCGATAGAGGTGGGTGGTGGTGGCGGTGGGTGGTGATGATGGCAGTGGTGGCGGTGGAGGTGGTGGTGATGGTGGTTGTGGTGGATGGCGGCGGTGAAGGTGGGTGGTTGTGATGTTGGGTGGTGGTGGGTGGCGGTGGCGGTGATGGTGATGGTGGCCCCCTTTTAATTTATTTTCCAAAAACAAATTGCACTGTTAGTTCTTCGGACTAACAATGCAATTTATTTCCGAAAATAAATTGTACCGTTAGTCGTTAGGACTGACGATGCAAATATTATCTCTTCTGTTATGAGATAACGGAGAAATAATTTGCACCGTTAGTCATCATTGACTGACTTTACTAACAAAGGGATGATTGTGTGCCAACTTTACTAACGGAGGGATGATTTTGTGCAAAAAAAAAAGTTTAAGGATGTAAAGCAAGACACATGATAAACCACAAGGATGTATTTTGGACTTTACTCAAAAAATATATATGCAATTATAATTTTAACTCAAATATATACACAATTTTAACGCACAAAAATAAAAAAATTACTACTATCATATATATAAGCTTTGTTACAAAACCAAAATAAAAAGGTTAGGAAATCATGTAAGTTTTTCAGATTGAAGTAGTATTCCAAATAGGATCCAATTTTTTTACTTGAAAAACTCTCCAATCTGAAGACTTCATATTATGTAACTTTATTTAGCCAATGGGATTAAATGTTTTCATACAAAATTATGCGCGGAGTATCTAAATTTTCTTTTAACTCGTGTGCATCTTAATTTGTTTAACGAAGAGGTGATACTGTTGAATGCACGAAAGCCGTTTGATGAAATGTTCATATCGTTTATTGGGAACTTGATAACAGTCTTTCTTAAGCTCTTAGTTATAGTTGAATGCACGGAAGGTGTTCGATGAAATGCTTCTGTATTGACTTCTAAGACATGTTTTTAGTTTATTACTAGTACTACTTATTATGTAACTTTGCATATAGTCTGGTTTAGTAGAGACAGTGATCGAGAATGTTGTCCCGTCACATAAGCGATTACATTAGAACCCGTACTTCTGTGACATGTTTAGTAAAACCCAAATTGTATTTCCGAAACCTAACCACAAGCGCGCAGCCCGCAGTGGATGATGCTTCTAGGATCTCCAACCTTATACTTAATTTAGACCCAAAAGCCGTAACCCAAAATCTAGAAACCAACTCAATATCCTGGACACCGGACCTTGTGAACAAAATACTAAAACGACTATGGAACCATGGACCTAAAGCTCTACTGTTTTTTAGGATCCTTGAACGCCACCCTACCTATACTCACACTCACACATCGTTTGACTATGCTATTGATATTGCAGCCCGGTTACGTGACTACAAGACTGTTTGGGCGCTTGTTGAACGTATGCGGAAACGTAGGCTTGGTCCAAATCCAAAAACATTTGCTATTATAACTGAACGATACGTATCTGCTGGGAAACCTGATAAAGCGGTTAAAGTTTTTTTGTCGATGAATGAATATGGCTGCCAACAAGATTTGAGTAGTTTTAATATGTTTCTTGATGTCTTATGCAAGTCTAAACGAGTTGAAATGGCGTATAATTTGTTTAAGGTTTTGAAGAGAAGATTTAGAGCTGATACGATTAGTTATAACATAATAGCAAATGGTTTTTGTTTGATTAAACGGACGCCTAGGGCATTAGAGGTGTTTAGGGAGATGGTGGAAAGTGGTCTTGAGCCGACTCTAAAGACGATAACGTGATTCTTAATGGGTATTTCAAAGCGGGTCGATGAAAGAAGCTTGGAAGTTCTTTTGGAGATGAAAAGGCGAAAATGTGAGATGGATGTTGTAACCTACACAACGGTTGTTCATGGTTTTGGGGTTGCGGGTGAGATTCAAAAGGCACGTCAGGTATTTGATGAAATGATTGGAGTAGGGATACTTCCTTCTGTTGCTACTTACAACGCATTCATTCAAGTTTTATGCAAAAAAGACAATGTGGAAAACGCTATTGTTGTGTTTGAGGATATGCTGAAGAAGGGGTATACACCTAATTCGACAACTTACAATGTAGTGATTAGAGGGTTGTGTCATGTCGGGAAGATGGATAAGGCAATGGAGTATTTGGATAGGATGAAACATGATGAGTGTGAACCGAATGTTCAAACTTACAACGTGATCATTAGGTACTATTGTGACGAAGGTGAAATCGAAAAGAGTTTGGATGTTTTTGAGAGAATGGGTAGTGGTGAATGTTTGCCTAATTTGGATTCGTATAATATTTTGATTAGCGGAATGTTTGGGAGGAAGAGATCAGATGATCTAGTGATGGCTGGGAAGCTGTTGATAGAAATGGTTGATAGAGGATTTATTCCTCGAAAGTTTACCTTCAATCGAATATTGAATGGTCTTTTGCTTACTGGAAATCAAGATTTTGCCAAAGAGATACTGAGAGCACAGAGCAGATGTGGTCGTCTCCCTCGTCATTTCAGATTATGATGAAAAATTTCGTTTAACATCAACGGGTACGGTGTTTAAAAGGTAATGTTATTTATGGAATCGTCACTTGAAGCCTGTGAAGTGCAAGAAGCGAAGAATCAGAGACGGCCACTGGTTACAAGTTAAATACACAAAAACTTAGACACATAAATGAATGAAATAGAATTTATATAGCTCCTAACTGTTACTGTAACAACGAAATGTTGTGAAGTTCGTAGATAATTACATAAACCTCGTTTAAAAAATATGTCAAACTTTTTTTTTAAGAATTTTCTTTATTTGTCTGGTTTTGTTTTTTCTATTTCATTAGTGGGGCTGGTTTCCTTGAAACAGGACACCAGTTTGGAGAGGCGGTACTGCCTCGTTGATATAAAGTTTATAGTTTACATGGAGGAGACGCGGTATCGCCTCATTCAAATTAAGAAGTATTGTTTTTACAGGAAAAGCATTTAAAAACTTTTGCATTAGAGCAATTGTTGTGATAGGTTGATATGTGATGTGGCAAAATGAATAAGTCATTATAGCTTATTTGCATCGGAGTTGCTCTTAAAGACTTTATATAATACGGAGTACCAAATAGTAGTTCATAACTTCATATCATACGAATGTGATGTGACATGACATAATACTATAAATTTGATAAAAATCCATAACAAAGGAGATGCTCCTATGGATAAAATTATCTGTGTAATTCACTTTAAACATAAACATATGGAGTCCATCCACCATGATGATTGTTGTGGCACCAATGACCAATGACCAAACATATTTGAAGTCATTTGAAACTACTGTATTAAATAATTAATCAATCCTCAGTTCCTCACCAGATACCCCACCACATCTCTTATATCTTCCACTAAATAGTTGACCAATAGACTTGCAAGAAGACGTATGATCAATATTGACCAAGGACATGTATCTTTGCTACTAATATCATATTACCACTGTGCTCAAATTACATTTATTCCCCTCCACCACATTTGACAAAGATTCTTACTAAATTAAGGTGTCGTTTGTTTTCTTATACTGAAGCACTTTACAACTCTTTTCACTTATTTTCTCTTCGGGAGCATAGAGCTTTTTATTTGTTGTTTTGCCTACGAGTTTTATTTCACTTATCTCATTTTTTAAATTTCAAACTTTATCTTTCACTTCTTATCTTTTTTTTCACGAACCCTACATCTCTTTCTCAATATTTATTTTTATATTTTTTTGTCGGGTTTTATACATTTTCTTAAATTTTCACACGTTTTTATACGTTTTCATCCATTTTTATACGTGTTCGTCCATTTTTATATGTTTTATACGTTTTTGTCCGCTTTTATACGCTTTCTTAAGTTTTCATACTTTTTGTCCGTTTTATATGTTTTCGTCCGTTTTTATACGTTTTCGTCCGTTTTAATACAATATATTTTCGTCCATTTTTATACATTTTCATCCGTTTTTATACGTTTTCTTTCGTTTTTATACGTTTTCTTACATTTTTATACGTTTTGATATGTCTCTCTACTTTCTCTCACTAGAACTATGCATTGTTTCATCATGTTTGATCAACATCGACCTCCCGAAACACATAAATCTTACATTTTTACGATCCCACAATTGGTATAAAGAGACAAGGTTGTGTTATTTGATTGATTTGTGTGGATTCGTTTACTTGTTTTTACCCATTATTTTTATGAACCTGGAAACTTTTTCCTATTATTTTGGTAATAGTTTTAAGAAGATGATACATTCATAAAAATATCATAAAACAATCCACTCACCGGAGGTGTCGGGATGATTGGTTGTTGTGAGATGTGGATCCCATAAAACCAATCACCGTGACACCTCTGCGGTGGATTGTTTTGATGATCTTTATACGGGTCAAGAAATTTCTAGTTTTAAACATTTTGTGTATCCAAATGGTCAAAAAAGTCTTGTCTTTATACTCACGGTTCTCAACATTTGTTCTTTGTGTCACTTGTGTCCAAATGACATATTTTTATATCATTCTTTATGACTTTTAACCATCCTGTGAAAATATTGAGGTCAAAATGGTGCCAGAAAAAGTAGTCAAAAACATGGTCTCATCAACTGGTCTGAATATGTGGTCAAACGGGTTAAAAAGTGAGGTTTTGTATGCAGTTTTCTGGGTTTGTACAAGCTGGTCGGAATATGGTCGGAAAAGACGTCGGAACAATTGGTCAAAAAGTCAAAACCCTCTTCTTACGAATAAGGGACTATTTTACGAATTTTTTGGAAAGAAATTCATAAAACCCTTAGTTTACGAATTAGAACCAGTCTTTACAACTAAGGTTTACGAATAAGGAAGTTTTACGAGTAAGGTTTATGAATAAGGAAGTTTTACGAGTAAGGTTTACGAATAAGAAAGTTTTACGAATAAGGTTACGAATAAGACTTAAGCTTATTCGTAAAGTGACCCAAAAAAGAAAAGAAGCAAGATGTAGCTGAGATGACCACATGACCACAAACGAAATACCAATCACTCTCTTGTGGACTTCAGTACCAGAACATCATAAGTCCAATGTTACACCCAACCAAAACAAGACTCATGGACTTCAGTCTATTAAACATCATCAGTCCATGAGCACCAAACCGAAACAATATGAGGATGAAGTAGACTATCATAGTCATACCGCCAAAATAGAATCTTAAAGACTCATTGTGACTTCAGTTTCTACCTCATAAGTCAAACATCAAAAGAAAAAAGGAGATAAGAAATGAAGACTAGAATAAAAGGTACCTCAGTCAATATCATCATCAATCCAAACCAACAACATCACATCCTAAACAAATCCGACATCTATCATATCCCAACTCTCGTCTACTCTACACCAAGACTCGTTTCTGACGAAAGAAAAATAATTACAATATCTCAGATTTGGTTTTAAGTTTCCTCTAATCTCTTAAAGATTTTTTTTTTTTTTTTTGTTAAAACCATTATCATCATTGATCCATGTTAGATCGTTGTAGCTCGAGGTTGTTAACGTTATTGACAACAATGTTTTTCCACATCACCTCTAATTTATTAAAACGTGTTATCTACCTATAACAAGGATCAATGAATTGATCTTGGGGGTTAACTAAACCTAGACGTTTACAAGACTAACGTCTAGACACACACACACACCTTTACTAGTCGACTACATCATGCAAGACTTGTATAAAACCTATACCCCATGTCCTCTTTATATACTAGAGGATTAGGGTTTCTAACAAGTAAAATCTTCTTTATCAAGCAAGTCTCTTGTGTTTCATTCTTCATTATTTGAAGAATTATTTTTTTGTCACTTTAAGTCCTTCTTGTTTCATTCTTCTTGTTTTATATCATCAAATCAATAAACCCAACAATCTTCCCCTATTTGATGATGACAAAACAACCACGAATCTTGTACAAACTTCCCTAAATGAAGTAGAGAAATTGAGATAATAAAATCTCACCATAAATGAAAAAAGTATGTCTTCTTTTGTTTTCCCCTTAATCCATGCCATCTCTTCTCATCTCTCTCCTTTTTGTTATCAACAAATATGGAATGTAAGCATGAATATCAAATGATTAAACACATCATAAGAATAAGCTTCCCCTGAAATCAATGTGTTAATCATCTTCATGATTCTTTAAATCTGTAAACTCCTTGTAATGATCACTTGTGAAGAAAACCAAATATAACGAACTTGATGAAGAAGTAAAATAACCCAAACTTGTGTCTTATGTCTTGTACTATCCACATGACGTTGAACTTATACCACTAACCAAAAATATAAGTAGATCGCAATCTCTTGAAAAATCCTCATCTTCATGAGACACCGAAAGACTACAATGTAACTCCTTTAAGTGATAGTTAACTAGGTCTTCATCCATCCACCCTCGACCTATGAAAACTATATTTTGCAAGTCTTCGTAAACATCCTTTAAGCACGAACAAGTTACTTTTAAGCGTTGTCAGCCGTTTAAAAATATAATAAGAACACGTATCTAAGAAATTCCACTTCACCTTCAAATAAGTGATAAATAACCTCCTTCGTAATCAATTCTTCAATAAATCCAAAAACGAGCTTCTTAAAACCTTTAAGAACAAATTCCAATCTCCTTGTGTGTGTGAACCAAAATCCCATGTGTGTGTCAACCATCGAAACTTCAAACTTTAGCCGAGAACCAAAAAGTACGTTCCATCCGATATCGATCAAAACAAGCAATATAAACAATATATATCGGATAACATAAGCAGTACAAACTGTTCTCTTGGCAGTACTAAAATTAACCCGAGCAGTACAAACTGCTTTCGAATAACTAACAATGCCAATATACTCCACGAGCAGTATCAATCCGTATTCAGTTTGCATGTAATACCATCAGTTTATATACACTAACAATAGATCTATTAGTGTACAATAACCAATATAATTAATCAAATCTCCATGCATGCAAACTAATTTATTCCAATGCAAGACAAAGAAGTTGTGACCGACCCATCAAAGATCCAATCAGAATGGATTTTCATATTAACCATGTGCACGATCCTTTGCTTTACAAGAGTGACCAACCATTCAATCATATATATATATATGACAACTGCTCTTGCTCCCACCGTCCAAATAAAGGATTTACCAAACCACTATGATATTAACTATAATAACAAGGCCGGACTACCATATAAAGGATTTACCAAATACTCCTTTTCTTGACCAATAAGATCGAGATACTACCTGTGTAACCAAACGCCTTATCTTCAACGAATTACAAAAACAAACCTTCATAACAGCTTTAGAACCCCACCTTATGTACTTCTCGATATAATATTGAAACAATCATGGAATAACAATAACCATCATAAGGAGCAGTAGTTTACTCGTTCGTAGCAGTAGATACTAATAACAGATACATAGCAGCAAATTAGCATGTAGATACGAATGACCAGCAGCCCCAAAATCAATGAACGTGGCAGCAGTAGGTTGAGAGCTCATCAGTAGTTAGCAGCATGTAGCAGCAGATTCATCAAGAACTAGCAGTACGAATGATTCACTCGGGAAACCAATAATAGAGAAGTTTGTAGTATGTTGGGTAACTCAAACGTGTTAGGTTTGAGCACCGAGATCATTCCGAACGAGGGTTGAATGGAATTTCCAACTCACGTCGCGATTATCGGGATTTGAATAAGAGAAGGGGATACTTTGATATTTTCTAAACTACGGGATAAGGAAAGTAAATGGGACTAAAATCTACGGGGAAAACATAAGAATTAAGGCAAACTACGCAAATTTATACTAAAATGCAAATACGGGATTAAAACGAAACGCGAATAAAATACAACTACGTCTAATTAATATCCTAAAAATACCTAAAATTACTTTTACTCTAAAAATGATATTAGAAAACTATTTATGAATTAAAACTAATTTTTAGGAATTTTCTGGATTTTTTTAGAATTAAAAACTAATTTTTAATTATTAAAACTAAGTTAAAATACTAAAAATTATGAAAATCAAAGGGAAAAATATGAAACTATTTTTATAAAATCTAAAATACCATAAGAGAATTTTCAAAACTATTTTTGTATTTTTCTGATTATTTTTCTATTTTCTACGAATTTAAAACTATTTAAATCTAATTTAAATTGTGAAAATACCAAATAAAAGGGAAAAATAGGAAAAATATTTTTATGCTTTTATATTTTTCTTAAACTGGGAAAATTGAAAAATTATTTTTGGAACTTTTTCTTAATTATTTGCAATAAAAGCTATTTAAAAGGGCTTAAAAACTATTTTTAATTAAGAAAAATAGTAAACAGTAGCTAAAAATTATGAAAAATTCAGAGAAAATCTAAAATATTATCCTAAAGCTATGAAAAATATAAAAACATGGGCTTATGAGGATGAAAATGAAACTGATGTGTAACTGATATGTAAATAAGCACTAAAAAATAAGGAAAACAGCACTATAATGCACCAACAGAAAACAGAAGCTAATTTATACTATAACTACTCTAAATCAACTAATTATAGCTACTCCTAACACCTAATAAGCAGATTACCAAGAATAAAGCCAACTGATTTTCTAGCAAAACAGCAACTGACCCCCCTACTTTAAGCTACTGCACTAGCTTATACAATGAGCTAATGATAAAACCAGATATGTGGACTTCAAGACCACCCAGCAAACTGCAAATGGACCAAATTTGAGACCCTAACTACTTGAAATAAGCACTGTGCAATGTCTGCAAGATCTGAGAAAAACAGGTTTTGACACCATTTTGACTTTTAAGATCAGTTATGAATGTTTGACTAAAATGAGATTTAAGATCAAATGATTGACTGATTAAGCTGAGAGTGGATGTAATAAGACCCAAGTAAGCTAACCTAACAGATTCTACACCTACATGTAAAATTCCAACAACTGATTCCAACAGAATAGAGATCAAGGGCAGTTATGTTATGATTTTGACTTTGAGTTCAAATGGCAGCAAAATAAGGACAGAAATGAATGCAAATAACTATGACAAGCCTAAAACCACTCATCTAATCCAACATTTAAACCTCTAGCACAGTTTTAAACACTGATCCAAACACTCCTAAATCTTATCTGATGTGAACATAAATGCAACTAAACTTAAATCTACACCATGACTAACTGTAACTCAGATTCTAGTAATCACATAAGGTCTAACAGAAGAGACTAGGACAGCAAAATAACACAAAAAACTCAAGTACCATATATGGCAGTCTTCAACAGTGAACTGATATGAACTAAAAACACAATTCAGTAATGAAAAACTTGAAACTTAAATTGTAATTCTATCAAATCTTACTCCTAAAACTGGTTTACTCTACTTTGCACTATTGAAAATCATTTAAACAACAGATTTCATTCAAAACCAAACACCACTTTTGAAATTCCAAAATGCACTTTTACTATGAGAACTAAATGGATTTTGACTAAACTGACTTCAAAACAATTTAACTAACATAAAACTCAACATTTTATCAGATTTAAACCAGAATTAAATCTTAAAACTCTTCTACTTTCACCTTTGACTTTTATTGACTTTTTAAAGAAATTAAGTTCAAGACCAATTTGATTCAGAAGAAACCTCACATAAGCTCACATAAGCTTATGTGAGCTTGATGAGTGACAAACAAAGCTTCAAAACAGTTTTGAAAAGGAATTAAACAGAAATTCAAATCGACAAGAAATTAAATGAGAACTTGACTTGCATTAATAAAGTGAATTACAGAATTAAATTGAAAAGAACAGGATTATACTATGACAAGTAAATAAATGACAAGTAAATGGTCAAAATTTCTTTAAGACATAAGAAATTGGACAAAATGATCTTGTGGAGATGAAGTGGGTTTTACAGCCTGATGAGGAGCCTTGGGTGCTTCTGGATACTCTATTCATGGCCCTTGATCTCTTCATCTTGTCATCAAATCAATTCTTGGCCGTTTGATCAAATGAGTGATGTGTTGCATCCAATGAAAAGCTTTCTTTTGTCCACAGTGGCGATCCAAGCATGTCATACCCCTGACACGTTGTCAGACATCTTCTAGAAGCTCACTTAAATGGGGTAAATGAGATGGGAAAGGGTAAATGGTGAAGGATGATGGTAACAGTGAAAATGGGTGTTTATCTCTGCTTTGGGCGCGCTTTGGATTGGGGATTTTTATTATTATTTTGACTTGGGTTGTAGTTGACCGGGTTAACTATGGGATACGGGTAGGGTAATTTTGGCTTTGGACCGGGTATAGGAAAAGGTAGATTGGGCTTGGACTGATTGGATAAGGTGTAGGATAGGTAATATTTAGACTTGGTAATTAAAGGTGTTTTCCACATAAGGATCATTCATGCATTTTAGAAAATACCAAGGACCAATGGTGATATTTATGACAAGGTGAGAGTGATTTGGGTAAATGGGATAAATAAGGGGTATGTTTTGTGATTTTGAGAAAATGAGGGGTTGATTGTGTAAATTGGTAAAGTTGAGGGTTTATTTGTGAAATTCCCAATGATAATCCCGGACTCCGTAAAATGATCTTTTAAGCATCAAAGTCCCAAGAAATAGCATCCCCGACATTGGCTTTTGCACTCTTCTCTCTCTCGTGCCCGGTTTTCTTCGGTTTTGGCTTCTTTTTGTCTGTTTCATCATATCCATACCTGCACAAGCACAAACTCAAGAAAACAACGAATATTAGCAATAAACGGCTCTTTCTTGGTTATTTTGGGTCTGATTTTGATAATGAAAAGATATGTGTTTTAGCACATATCAACGAACTCGCGTAACTAGCAGTAGAAACTGTTAACACAACAACTCAGCAGTGGTAACGAGGAAGAGTAGAACTTGAATCACGCCTCGTATGCAAACCCTAGCGTTCAATTCCATTGGCAAAACCCTAGTGTTCTTTGCTTGTCCATCACGAGATTCATTACAGGAATTTACAAATCATATTATAAACATCGAGTAGCAGTACAAACAATCATAAACAATAACATGCTGATCGATCTTCATTCGAACACCCAATAACAGATTATTCACAAGCGCACCTTTAGCTGTACAAAATTGGGACCATAAAATAACAGATAACGTATATAGTCCCACTTCCTGATTAGTGCATGTAACCAACATCCCATAACCTTTAGATGCTCATGAATCAGTGGTCCATACTCAGACATGTCCTTTTCTATCCCTTCTGACTACTTCTAACTACTTCTCAACATCACAAGTTTAGTTTAGGTATGTCGTCTACTTAGTTAGGGTTTGATATGATTGGTTATTCTTAGGGTTTGTTTGAGGAGTTACATGTATTCTAAGTAATAACCTTGAAAGAAAATCGATCATGAAACCTTTTGTAAATCGAGAAACCCTAAAATTCGAATATACGAATATCCAAAGCTGCTTGAATTGATAACATGATTAGAGCATGAATTTTAAAGCATAATCAATTGACTTCTATTATGATTTGAACCAAGTGAAATAAGGAAATCAGAAAAACAAACTTTAAAAACCCTAAAATTCGACTTTTACCCTGTTTCTGCAGCGAACTTAGACACTGAATAACTTTTGATTGCGAGCTCAAGTTGACGATCCCTCCGGTGAAAAGTTAGATGGATATACTGAGATGCTCCAGAAAAACTTGTAGCCCGATCCAACGGTTCACGAAAATGTTATCGCCTCTTGAAAACTGTCCTACAGAAACTTTTCGAACATTTTTTAGATTCGAATTTTTCTTCCTTCTTCGCCAAGAAAACCTTGTATGATCCTATATATCACGAGCAACCTTGCTCTGATACCACTTGTTAGATCGTTGTAGCTCGAGGTTGTTTAGACCTCATATTATCTAGGATACACAATAACGAAAGCGAAATATTCAATAAGAATTAACGTTATTGACAACAAGGTTTTTCCACATCACCTCCAATTTATTAAAACGTGTTATATACCTATAACAAGGATCAATGAATTGATCTTGGGGGTTAACTAAACCTAGACGTTTACAAGACTAACGTCTAGACACACACACACATAGACTAAATCATGGAAGACTTGTATAAAACCTATACCCCATGTCCTCTTTATATACTAGAGGATTAGGGTTTACAAAAGAATAATAAGTAAAATCTTCTTTATCAAGCGTGTCCTTGTTTTCTTTCTTCATTATTTGAAGAATTCTTCTTTTGTCACTTTAAGTCCTTCTTGTTTCATTCTTCTTGTGTTGTATCATCAAATTAATAAACCCAACAATCCATATAAGAAACCAATTGTTTCTTTCACTATCCGATTATAACAAAGATAAAACAATAACAAAATTGTTATCATTTTTCTTTCAATCGGTTTAAACACAATACGAAGCATATACAACCTACCTTAGATCTTTGAAAGGATCTTGAAGCCTTAATCATGTTTTCATTCGGACTATGCAAAAACGATGACTACAAGGCAAAGGTTTTGTGTGAAAGTAATGAGATAAGATTTGAGATGTGAAGAGATTTGCAACGTTAGGTGAGTGTAAAAGTTAGGTTTGGTAGGCGTGCTTATCAACAGAAGTGTGTTTAGGGTTTCTTAAGAATGAGATATGATACTATTATACCGTAACTTTAGGCTGGGTGTGGGTTGAATTGGATTTGGGCTCGTTTGACTGGATCGGTTAAAGGTCTTTGATATTATATTCCTATGATGTTTGGATTCGGGCTGTTAAGACATACCACATATTGGTTGAGCTGAAGTATACAAGGACTGGCCTGGTAGTTTAAGACACGGAGATGAATTAATTATTCAATGTGTTATTAATATATTGAGTTAATTATGGTACATCGTCGGTTAAGAGTGGTATTTTGGTATTATAATTTTCACGGGGATACTACGTTCATGGCTAGAATTGATATTTGATCAAAAAATGACTACAGGGTTTTTGTACGGTATTGCTTATTCGGAATTGAAGTAACGTTTCACGGGTGTACTTACTTATCTTTGAGACGTTGGTTGGTGGTTGCGTGTCTCAAGATAACTTGTCTGGGCATTTTTCATAAGTGAGTAAGACTTGACTATCTAGTTATAACTGATGTAAGGAGTTACGTTGTAGTGCTCACAGTGTATAACTATCACTTTAAAGAGTTACGTTGTAGTACTCAGTGTCACACGGAGTTGTGAATTGTTCAAGAAGATAGTACAAGCATTAAGTCACAAAGTTGGGATGTTTACTTCTTTTTCAAGTTGGTCATATCAGGTTGTCTCCATCAGTGGTTGTTACTATAAGCCGGTGAATCAAAAGGAGGTCGATTACATGTTGTTTTGAGAGAAGTATTGAGAGTATTTTTGCGACATATCCTCAAGGAATTATGCTTAAACAAGATATGGCTTTATTATTGCATCAAGTATATGGTAATTCTACAGCATGTATGCAACATGATGATGATTCCGATAACTCGCAACCATCAGGAGGGAGAAGTACATGAAGAAAAAGTAGTGTTTCGTCTTCCGTGATTGGATTTATTGAGGGAACTGTGCTTAATGTTAATACAAATAAGCCGTAAAAACGTTTATTTATATTTTACGATCTTCTAATGTTTTGTCGATAACAAACGTAAAATCATTTTAACGAAACAAATAAAATACGTAAATGGTTTGAACTAATAGTTTCTAACATATTCACATTTTCACATAAAACACTAAAACAAGTATAAGTGATTTTATGATTTAATATTACATATGTACAACAACTAGTGTTTACATATTTGGGTAAAATATACACATAACTAGTATGTAGTATATTGGGTAATATAAATGGGTAAAACTTAAGTATCATAACCCATTGGGCAAATACATTAAATGTAGTTGGTACAACCCAAAGCCCATGACCCATGGAGCTTGACCCATAACCCATTGCATGACATCATGCTTATATCATATATGGATAATATCCATAACCCATGGTTTTGACCCATACCCATGTGACTAGGTGCATTGCACTCAAGAGATACATTGTATCTAGCTAAAGACCCATGGATTAACCTATGACCCATGACCCATAACCAAAATACCCATGGGTAAAGAGGAGCGTCCCACGGATCCCTAGCTTTACGCTAGATGGATCCCTTGTGGGAGGGATCCGTGGGATCCGGGGAATAGTAGATTTTTTCTTCTATAAAAAGGGGAATAGTAGATTTTTTCTTCTATAAATAGTGAGCCATTTCTTCATTGTTGCTTACCCCTTTCTAACATACTTTCCCTAGAGTTGAAAACTCTCTAACCTCGAGATCCAAGAGATCTATGTTTGTAGTTTTGTTTTGTGTGATCTTCTAGGTTCCTCTTAAAGGCGAGATCACCACCTTTGAAGTCGAGCAAGCTCAAGTCCATGAGTTGCCATGCTTCCTCATCATCAAGACTACCGAAGTCTTCTTGTTGATGATTGTTTTTCTTTTCCTAAGAAGTGTTGAAGACATTTGTGAAAGGTGTCTCAAGTGTCAAGACAAAGATATTAGTGAAGGGTATCTATCGTCCATATCATTAGCACTTGTGGTAGGTGCTTAGAAGTCAAGACTAGAAGCATTATTGAAAGGTGCTTAGAAGTCAAGACACAAGACATTAGTGAAGGGTGTCTTGAAGATCTAGTTAAAGACATTAGTGAAAGGTGCCTTAGATGTACATTCGATATGGTGTGTTTCGATGTACAAGATAGATTAGTACTAGATCCAAGGATATTGATATCCTTGATGATGTTGTAAAAGGGTGGATCTCCTTTGGGATTAGTCGTTGGTGTAGTGTTGGGTAGTAGTTCCTCCATTGCAATGGAACTAGGTGCTTAGCCTAATACCTAATAAAGGGTAGGCGACGTTGTGCGGTGTGGTTCCCTTGGTGTGAAAGAACTAGGTACTTAGCCTAGTACCTTATAAAGGATAGGCGACGTTGTGTAGGTGTGGTTCACCTTGGGTGAAAGAACCGGTGGTTAGCCTAGCACCGGAAAAAGGGTAGGCGACGTTGTGAGGCTTCTCCGCCATAAGGAGATTGGTGTAGTGATTACGAACTCTCGAGTAGGTGACTCGGGAGTGGAGTAGTGCAAGGAAGGTGTCCTTGTAGTGAACCACTATAAATACTCGCGTTGTGGTTTTGTGCTTTACTCTTATCTTTTCATTACATACTTATATATGTTTGTTTATCAACATCCAACACACACATCCAAATAGATTGACATAAGTCGATCTAAATAGTTTAAAAGGAAGTTTTAATTGGCAAAACTATTCAACCCCCCCTTCTAGTTTTCCACACTTAATACCGAAGAAGGAGAAGTAGTGTGTGTACATCGGGGCTTTTTACCAACTTGAATGCAATACTAAGTGAGTTATGTTGTTATGATATTCCCCGAACGACAACCATGGTGCTACAATCAAGAGTCTATCTTCTCCGCCGCGCGTTAGAAGACTAAAGAGATCTTATGAAAGAGATTTGTCGATTCAGGAGAGAGCAGGTTAAAGAAAAAAGATCACTAGTTAGGAGGGAGTAATAACGTATGTTAATACAAATAAGCCGTAAAAACGTTTATTTATATTTTACGATCTTCTAATGTTTTGTCGATAAGAAACGTAAAATCATGTTAACGAAACAAATAAAATACGTAAATGGTTTGAACTAATAGTTTCTAACATATTCACATTTTCACATAAAACACTAAAACAAGTATAAGTGATTTTATGATTTAGTAATACATATGTACAACAACTAGTGTTTACATATTTGGGTAAAATATACACATAACTAGTATGTAGTATATTGGGTATTATAAATGGGTAGAAACTTAAGTATCACAACCCATTGGTCAAATACATTGAATGTAGTTGGGTACAACCCAAAGCCCATAACCCATGGATCTTGACCCATAACCCATTTCATGACATCATGCTTACATCATACATAGACAATATCCATAAACCCATGGATCAACCCATACCCAAGTGACTAAGTGCATTGCACTCAAAGATACATTGTATCTAGCCAAAGATCCATGGTTCAACCCATGACCCATGACCCATAACCAAAATACCCATGGGCAAAGAGGGCGTTCCACGGATCCACTGCTTAACGCCAGACGGATCCTTGTGGTAGGGATCCGTGGGATCCGGGAAGCAGATGGGTTTTCCTCTATAAATAGTGAGCCATTTCTTCATTATATCTCACCCCTTTCCAATACACTTTCTCCCCTGAGTTAAATCTCACTAACCTTAGATCCAAGATATCTATATTTGTAGTTTTGTTTTTGTGTGATCTTCTAGGTTCCTCTTAAAGGCAAGATCACCATCTTTGAAGTCGAGCAAGCTCAAGTCCATGAGTTGCCATGCTTCCTCATCATCAAGGCTATTGAAGTCCTCTTGTTGATGATCTCTTTCTTTCTTCAAAGAAGTGTAGTGTTGAAGACATTAGTGAAAGATGTCTCAAGTGTCAAGACGAAGATATTAGTGAAGGGTATCTATCGTCTATAGGATAAGCACTTGTGGTAGGTGCTTAGAAGTCAAGACAAGAAGCATTATTGAAAGGTGCTTAGAAGTCAAGACTTGAAGCA
Organism: Chrysanthemum lavandulifolium; assembly: GCA_022545495.1. Classification (NCBI taxonomy): domain Eukaryota; kingdom Viridiplantae; phylum Streptophyta; class Magnoliopsida; order Asterales; family Asteraceae; genus Chrysanthemum; species Chrysanthemum lavandulifolium. The sequence continues at coordinate 219,334,434 of CM040239.1, read as the reverse complement.
TTAGTGAAAGGTGCTTCGAAGTGAAGACACAAGACATTAGTGAAAGGTGTCTTGTAGATCTAGTCAAAGGCATTAGTGAAAGGTGGTGTGTTTCGATGTACTAGATAGACTAGCATTAGATCCAAGGATATTGATGTCCTTGATGATGTTGTAAAGGAGTAGATCTCCTTTGGGATTAGTCGTTGGTGTAGTGTGGTAGTAGTTCCTCCATTGCAATGGAATTAGGTGCTTAGCTTAGTACCTAATAAAGGGTAGGCGACGTTGTGAAGGTATAGTTCACCTTGGTGTGAAAGAACTAGGTACTTAGCCTAGTACCTTATAAAGGGTAGGCCACGTTGTGTAGGTCTCGGTTCACCTTGAGTGAAAGAACCCGTGGTTAGCCTAGCACCGGAAAAAGGGTAGGCGACGTTGTGAAGGCTTCTCCGCCATAAGGAGATTGGTGTAGTGTTTACAAACTCTCGAGTAGGTGACTCGGGGAGTGGAGTAGGGAAAGGAAGGTGTCCTTGTAGCCGAACCACTATAAATACTCGCGTTGTGGTTTTGTGCTTCTTACTCTTATCTTTTCATTACATATCTTTATATGCTTGTCTATCAACATCCAACACACACAACCAAATAGATTCACATAAGTCGATCTAAATAGTTTAAAAGGAAGTTTTAATTGGTAAAACTATTCAAGCCCCGTTCTAGTTTTCCACAATTGGCATCAAAGCTTCGTTACCAAGTTTCTTGAAGTATATTGTACTTTAAAAACTTGATACGATCCATGGTTAATTGAAAACTACAAAGAAAGTTTTTCATAAAAACAAACACCATGTCTTTTAAAACTATATGTTTGGATGTTGATTTGATAACAACATTTTTCTTATTTATTTTTTCATTTAATTCCACTAATCTTCTTTGTCATGTTGATTAGTCAAAGCTCATACCCACCAAGCTTTAGGATTCGCTTGGTAACAAGAATACCTTCCTTAAGAAGGTATCTTAAACGCAAAGGAGCGGGAATCGTCTAAGTGACATTTGATGTGTCATTTGTAAAAACATTCCTAAGTGCGCTAGAGGTATGATTTTCTTTTTACTTTGCTTGATAATTAAGTATACCTATTTAGGTATTTATATGATTATCTTTTGTTCTTATACATGTTTTACATGAAGCTTCATTAGGAAGCCTTTTTCTCACATACGTGTTTTATTTCTCGTCTAAAGTCGTGGTATATAAAACTTATATTTTGTTTCTTTTAATCCAATAATAAAACAAAACACAATTTCAAAATTCCTCCTTCCCATAAATACTCCCATCGTCGATCAATCTATCAAACCCTCACTTTTTCAAATCTTCCAATTTCAAAATTTCTCTCACTCAAAAACTTCATCTTCCTCCTCAACCGAAACCAAGAAGATCCGTCATCAACATGGTTTACATCGCACTCGTGCTCATCGCCCTAACACTCATCGCACTTGTGTTCTCTATGATGAAGTTCACATACGGAGACATTTACTTTGTGTTGTTAATCTATATCGGGGTCATATACCCAATCCATTGTATCATCCTTAGTATTGAAATGCAATATTATTAATAATCTAGTTTATCTAGGTTATTATTGTTATAATGTGTTTATCATTTCTTTTGATTTATATGTTTTATATTCTTTCGTGATACATTAGAAGTCATGTATGCATGCTAAAAGAAAATGTAGGATAAAACATATTTCGTGGTACAAAAACTATAAAACCTATGTTTTTATCAAATCTGTTTCTGCTACTACAGATCCACGGATCCTGGAAGATATACTAGCCGGATCCCTTTTGTAAAGGAACCGTGGGATCCAGACATCGAAAAAATAGTTTTCATGCAAGATTAAAACCACTATCTTTCTAAAAGTAATAATCCACTAGAAAATCAAAACCTTAATTAAGTAATTGGAGTGTTAAAAAACCATTGTTAATAAATATCTAGTAAAAAAGTTAGATAATCATTGGTTAATCTCAAAACATCTCTTTCCCTTAACTCATCTTCTCTATAGGTTTCTCTATGTCGCATGTATATGAGTTTGATTTTCATTCTCTAGCGTCTATACTCCGAACATCTCTTGAGCCCAACACCCCAGCAATCATGTCCGGGGTTCAATAATCTCGAAACCCGTCGCTTCCATGAAGGACATATTGTAGACACTCTCTACAATTCGAAGAAGGTATCAATACCTCCTTCCGAACCATAGGATTGGAATGTCTTCTCGAAATTAACGAGAAAATATGTCCAAGGTTTGTATTGGAATTCTTTCGTCAAGTCGAACTCGTTCGTAACGAGGATCGTTTTTATCTCTTTGGTTTTATATCAAAACCAAAGTTCACTTTAACCCTTGGGCATTTTGCTCACATCCTCCGAATTCCAAATCATGGACAATGTGCCTTCACCAAAGATTGGTCTCTTGATTCTCTCTTGAACTTTCGTGAAGAAAACAACCCATATTGCTCTCACATATCTTCCCCGAAGACTTGATTCGCATGATATGCAAACCTCATCACTCCAATCCAACATTATCCATACACGGATATCCGAGAAGAATACAGCCTCTTGCTCTCATCCCACGTGAAAATGTTTGGAGTCTTAGGAAATCGAAATCCTTCCCGCTTGTTGTGCTCACATGTTGTCTTGTTTGCTAACACAACAACCATACAATCTCGCCTACTTCTTCGCAAGGCGAATTGCAAATATTCAAGGCTCCAAGAATAAACTCTTTCCTATGGAATGTTCTTGACGCTCTATCATAATGTCATGCATTTTCATCCTCAATTTCAAAGTCCGTTGTATGCGTGCTTGTGAACAAGATGATGGAACCGTTGAACATTTCCTCATGAAGACGTTCTTCATTCACGAATCCGCCAACACTCATCAACCATTTGATGATCCATCTAGCGATAACACTCAAGGAACTTAGTAGTAATTCAAATAGGATCAATTCTATTCTATTCGTGCTTTATCAATGTAATCCTATTTTCTTCATGAAATAAAACATCTTACATTTGATATCTTGGTGTTAGAACCTCTTTAAATCAACCTAGGGATATAATGCATTGTCAAGATCATTGCATACCTTTAGTAAAGGTTACGTCTAGCGTATGGACGGATCCCAAATGTTGTACTAAACGGATCCCTACACCTAGGGAACCGTGGGATCCAAGAAGCAGAAAATGCAATTGCAAGCATTGTATTTCAAACACATCCTTAGAACATTTCACATTAAGTTAAACATAGTGTCTTAAGGAAAAATTAAGTCCTTATCAAGATAAGTAGATTCTTCTTACACATAACTCACCTAGATCACATTCTAAGACGCTTGTAGATCTATCGTTTCATTGCTAATCCATTACTCTTCCGCTCTCAAACTCACACTTCATTTTTTTTACTTGATCCCTCACATCTAGTCTTAGAAATCTTTTGATTATGGCTAAGTTGATCATAAATCATCCTCACCACAAAATTGATCAAAGTTGATCAAATCCTAGTTTTCCCATCTCAAAACCTTTAGGATATTTTCCAAAAACACAATCCTAAGTCACAACCTGATCTCTAGGATCATTTAGCTTCAATTGACACTCTCATCTTTAGTGTCATCCTTGCTCATTCATTGGTACTCATGAAAGTTCCAAATCCTTCCATAAAAGACAATCATTAGCTACATCACTCACCACCTTCAAGTAATTAAGCACCCTTCATTTAAAACACTTAGGAAGACTGAAACACTCAAGATGTTATAGGTCTTAGATTTTAGAAACATCATTTCCACTCTTTCATAGTCACGCGATAGCCGGATCCCTAGGATTAGCCTAGACGGATCCCTCGAGGAGGGAACCGTGGGATCCGGATGACAAGATAGGTCAAATCTTGCTAAAACCATCATTTCAACTCATCTTCCTAACTCAAACACTCCATCTCATCTTAAATGAGTTCCTAGATCAGTGCAACCTCTGAAGTTGACTCTTGTGCATGTTAATCATCACATTCCAATGAATCTAGTGGCTTAAGGCTTAAATGCACTTGCCAATTCTCTTGGTTTATAAACCACTTTGTTAGGACCTCCATAGTCATCACCCTCACTCTAACTTTCAGCTCTTGAAATCATCTCATCATGAGGAAAACCCCAAGTAGTAACTTATCCACCAAAGAACCACCCATGAAAAGGCTCGTGTTATACACGAAATCTCCTCAACCGAATCATCTCCGTCAAGCCTACAATTGATAGAATTCTTCATCATCCAATCAAACCAATTCCCAAAAGGATAGTACCCACAAAACTACCAATGCCTAACACCACCATACCTCCTAGGCCAAGCAATATCATCTCCACTAAACCATCACCATTGGTTCCTAGAGCTATTTCATTTACATCCCCACTATCATTACCACACCTCTACAATTTAGAGGACTTGCCTCCTAGGCCGTCCTCATCCGCTCACGACAACATTCTCCTCATTAGGAGGAATAATGGTTCAAAATCAAGGTGTTGAGTCAACACTTGCTCCGGCTTCCTTTTCGCCATCTCCATCATATAATCCTATTTGGATTATGAGAAATCATCAAAGTCAACCACCCGACCATATGGAAGTTGACACTTCTTTACCACCACCATCATTCTTGGTCGAGGCATTCTCAAATGCACCTCCACCAATCCCTCCATCGTTTGAAGCTCCGTGCAAGCCGCTTCACTTGATCCTTCGCATCAAGCCATTTCATTTCCTCCACCACCACTACCTAGCCATGACAAAGATTGCTATCATTTTCAACATGTTGAAAGTTTGATACATGAAGCACGAAGATCAACGTTTCATGTTCTATCATCTCCTCGAACGTTCGACGAGATCAAACCTAAACAAAACTTGAGCTAGAAGATTTTAGTGGTGTCCTAGCATCAAGCGTTAGCTAGTCTAGAAATTCCTAGTCATGTATTGTCTATTTTCTTATTTTTTAGAGTCATGTATATCATAACTCTTGTTTTATTAAATGGAATTACATGCTACTTGTTATTTTTCGAGCATATGTATTCATATCTCATTTATGTGATAACATTACTTGTTATATCACCTTGCTGATTTTAGTCATCACCAGACGGATCCTCAGAATTGCCTCAGACGGATCCCTACTAAGAGGGAACCGTGGGATCCAGAAACAGAAACGCTTTCTCCTACTAACTTGAACCACATTTGCGGAAATTGTAAATTATACTTGTTTTCTAACCATTGTTTTGCGTTATTCAATTAACACATGAAGAATTTGACACCCTAAATAAGCCGTAAAAACGTTTATTTATATTTTACGATCTTCAATGTTTTGTCGATAACAAACGAAAATCATGTTAACGAAACAAATAAAATACGTAAATGGTTTGAACTAATAGTTTCTAACATATTCACATTTTCACATAAAACACTAAAACAAGTATAAGTGATTTTATGATTTAGTAATACATATGTACAACAACTAGTGTTTACATATTTGGGTAAAATATACACATAACTAGTATGTAGTATATTGGGTATTATAAATGGGTAGAAACTTAAGTATCACAACCCATTGGTCAAATACATTGAATGTAGTTGGGTACAACCCAAAGCCCATAACCCATGGATCTTGACCCATAACCCATTGCATGACATCATGCTTACATCATACATAGACAATATCCATAAACCCATGGATCAACCCATACCCAAGTGACTAAGTGCATTGCACTCAAAGATACATTGTATCTAGCCAAAGATCCATGGTTCAACCCATGACCCATGACCCATAACCAAAATACCCATGGGCAAAGAGGAGCGTTCCACGGATCCCTGGCTTAACGCTAGACGGATCCCTTGTGGTAGGGATCCGTGGGATCTGGGGAAACAGTAGGTTTTTTCCTCTATAAATAGTGAGCCATTTCTTCATTATATCTCACCCCTTTCCAATACACTTTCTCCCCTGAGTTAAATCTCACTAACCTTAGATCCAAGATATCTATGTTTGTAGTTTTGTTTTTGTGTGATCTTCTAGGTTCCTCTTAAAGGCAAGATCACCATCTTTGAAGTCGAGCAAGCTCAAGTCCATGAGTTGCCATGCTTCCTCATCATCAAGGCTATTGAAGTCCTCTTGTTGATGATCTCTTTCTTCTTCAAAGAAGTGTAGTGTTGAAGACATTAGTGAAAGATGTCTCAAGTGTCAAGACGAAGATATTAGTGAAGGGTATCTATCGCTCATAGGATAAGCACTTGTGGTAGGTGCTTAGAAGTCAAGACAAGAAGCATTAGTGAAAGGTGCTTAGAAGTCAAGACTTGAAGCATTAGTGAAAGGTGCTTGAGTGAAGACACAAGACATTAGTGAAAGGTGTCTTGTAGATCTAGTCAAAGGCATTAGTGAAAGGTGCCTTAGATGTACATTCGATATGGTGTGTTTCGATGTACTAGATAGACTAGCATTAGATCCAAGGATATTGATGTCCTTGATGATGTTGTAAAGGAGTAGATCTCCTTTGGGATTAGTCGTTGGTGTAGTGTGGTAGTAGTTCCTCCATTGCAATGGAACTAGGTGCTTAGCCTAGTACCTAATAAAGGGTAGGCGACGTTGTGAAGGTGTAGTTCACCTTGGTGTGAAAGAACTAGGTACTTAGCCTAGTACCTTATAAAGGATAGGAGACGTTGTGTAGGTCCGGTTCACCTTGAGTGAAAGAACCGGTGGTTAGCCTAGCACCGAAAAAGGGTAGGTGACGCGTGAAGGCTTCTCCGCCATAAGGAGATTGGTGTAGGGTTTACAAACTCTCGAGTAGGTGACTCGGGAGTGGAGTAGGGCAAGGAAGGTGTCCTTGTAGCCGAACCACTATAAATACTCGCGTTGTGGTTTTGTGCTTCTTACTCTTATCTTTTCATTACATATCTTTATATGCTTGTCTATCAACATCCAACACACACAACCAAATAGATTGACATAAGTCGATCTAAATAGTTTAAAAGGAAGTTTAATTGGTAAAACTATTCAACCCCCCTTCTAGTTTTCCACAACGTAAATAAACCATTACAGTTGAAGTTCAGAGCTACAAAGATCAAATGCCGAGATCGTCGGAAGAGAAAACTTCAAGTCATCCTCAGTATCTAGACTACAGAGACTCTGCGCTTCAACGACGTCAACATTGTTTATTCTTATTGTAATTTACTTTGTTTATAGGTCTCATTGTAACCATTTACGTGTGACGATATCATGGAGGGAGATTGTTAGCCTCGTTTTTTTTTTATAAAGATAACGTTTTACACGTGAATTGGACTAAATATGTAGTTATTTATGCCCGCAGGGACTACTATTGTACAAGTAGGATACTTATGTTGTAATGATCTTATAAATACCCCTTATGACTCTCCATGAGGGGTGTGGGAAATCATTGTGTATGCTTCATCTTTTGATCTAATAAACACATAGTTTTTCTTCACCCTCTCTCTCACTAGAACTATGCATTATTTCATCATGTTTGATCAACCTCGACCTCCTGAACCACATAAATCTTACATTTTTACAATCCTACAGTTTTTATCCGCTTTCATCCTTTTTCGTACTTTCTTATCCGTTTTCGTCCGTTTTTTTATACGTTTTCGTTCGTTTTATACGTTTTCGTTCGTCTTTCTTACGTTTTTAGCAGTTTTTATCCGCTTTTATGTGTTTTCATCGGTTTTTATACGTTTTCGTCCGGTTTTATGCGTTCTCATCCGTTTTTGTTCGTTTTCATACATTTTTATCTGTTTTTATCCATTTTCGTCATTTTTATATGTTTTCATCCATTTCTATATGTTTTCGTTTGTTTTATACGCTGTCCTACGTTTTTATCTGTTTTATACGCTGTTATACATTTTTATCTGTTTTTATCCATTTTCGTCATTTTTATATGTTTTCATCCATTTCTATATGTTTTCGTTTGTTTTATACGCTGTCCTACGTTTTTCTTACTTTTTCATACGTTTTATCTGTTTTTGTACGTTCTTATACGATTTTGTATGGTTTTGTATGTTTTTATACGTTTTTTGTACCTTTTATACGATTTTATATGTTTTTATGCGTTTTAATAAGTTTTACACGTTTTTATCCTTTATTAACCATTTTTATCTGTAAGAAAATGGATGAAAACGTATAAAAATGTATAAAACGGATGAAAACAAATAAAAATGTAAGAAAACGGATGAAAAAGGGAGGAAACATATAAAACGGATGAATACGTATAAAATGTAAGAAAACGTATAAAAAACGAAAGAAAACGTATAAGAATGGATAAAACGTATAAAACGGATGAAAACGGATAAAACATATGAAACAGATGAAACGATATAAGCGTATGAAAACGATAAAAAGCATTTAAAACGTATAAAATGGATAAAATGTATGAAAACATAAAAAACTATATAAAACCAGATAATAACGTATGAAAACGTATAAAATAAACGAAAACGTATAAGAATGGGTGAAAACGTATAAACCGGATAAAAACGTAAGAAAAACGGACCAAAACGTATATAAGCAGATGAGTACATATAAAATAGACGAAAACGTATACAAATGGATAAAAAAAAACGTATGAAAACATATAGGAACAGATAAAACCAGATAATAACGTATGAAAACGTATAAACACTGAAGAAAATGTATAAAAACGGACGAAAACGTATGAAAATGGACAAAACGTATGAAAACATAAGAAAATTAAGAAAATAGGCAAAAAAGTATAATACAGGGATGGAAACGTATTAAAATGGATGAATACGTATAAAAACGGATGAAAAACGTATGAAAACGGACAAAAACGTATGAAAAATGGCCGAAAACGTAAGAAAACAGGCGAAAATGTATAAAAATGGCAGAAAATGGATGAAAACGCATAAAAACGAACGAAAACGTATTAAAAATGTTAAAATCGTATATAAATGGACTAAAACGTATTAAAACGTATAAAATGGACGAAAACTTATCTTTGATACTCCGTATTTTAAGTGATTGTTTGTTTCACGCTCAACATTTTAGTATCATTTGACAAAAGAATTTATATTCTCAAATCACAAAACCATGGGTGGAAGGTTAGGGGATAACTTTGGTATTAGTTAAGAAGTGATAATAAAAGCTTTTTCATTAGCTGCGAATTCACAAAATAATGATAACGGGCATAAAATGGAACTTGGACCTCAAGAAACTATTTTCGCCTTTGGTGGATCATGGTCTATTCAAGATTTTTACAGCCATGAGCCTTTTGGAGAAACAAAGCTTGATATAGCGTTGTTTCTGTCACTAAAAAGCATCGAAAATTATGAAATTGCTATGATCAATGGCCAGGGTTGTGCCCTCAACAAATTAGCCAAATAAAAATTTATATAGCGCAGATTTTTTGTGTTAATGGACTTTTTTTCTTTTTCCTTTTCTTTTTTCTTTTTTTTTTTCATGCCCTCAGCCCAATCTTTAAGTTTCCTTCAGCAAAATTAAGCCCAACATGTAATATCTTTATTTTGTAAAATTATATCACGTAATCAAAAGAAAACAAATCGTCGATTCCTGAACAAAGAGGAGGGAAAGATCGAATTATCGAAAGCTTTGATACGGTACCTGTTAGTCTATAAAACAAATAAACTATCATCATTCAATCATTCATCAACAACAATCAATCCACTTTTTGTTTCTCCATATCCAACTAATGGCTCATCATCAAAGATCAATAGTGTTGTAGTCACCAAGATATTCAAGTCCAAATCAAAGCAACAAAGATGCAGACTCAGTATTATGAAAGCTTGTAATAGTTTATAGTTAGTCAAAGTTTGTTACAAAAAGTCAATGTTATAAGAGTAGTATAAATAGCATTTCATTTCATTTCTGTTGTAAGAACTTTCATAATGAAATAATACTTTTCAGTTTCCCTCTTTTCCCTCTCTCTCAAATCTCTCATTATGGTATCAGAGCCACCACCTCCGGCTGCCTGTAACTAACTCTGTAACAAACTCCGCCGGTTTGTTAACAAACTCTGTCGTGAGTAACTAACTCCAACCACCAATCCACCATCAATTCTGACCAAACAACCACTATTTCAATCACAATTCAACAGAAATCAAGATTCCGATCAAAGATTCAACAAAATTCAAGATTCTAATCACAAAAACAATCAATTAACACATCAAAACTACTCACAATGGTTACATCAACCAATGATCAAGATCCTTCAATATCATCATCCACATCAATCAATGACGTCAATTTCCCAAACCATCCACTCTATCTCCATCCCAATGATCATCCTGGCCTGATCTTGATATCAAAGAAGCTTACTGGATCTGAAAACTATAGTTCCTGGAAAAGAAGCATAATGATTGCACTCAATGCAAAGAATAAGCTGAAAATTGTTACTGGTGAACTTGTGGAACCAAGTGGAGATTCAGAAACAAGGGCAATATGGGAAAGAACAAATGATATAGTCATTTCATGGATTCTCAACACAATTTCTGATTAGATAAGCAACAATTTAAATTTTGTAAATTCTGCATTTGCTTTATGGTCTGAATTGTATGAACATTATGCTCAGTTAGATGGTCATAGGATCTACTAGTTAGTAAATGATATGGTTCAATTGAAGCAACAAAATTGCACTATATAGGTATACTATCATAAGCTCAAAGGCCTTTGGGATGAACATGATGCCCTCGAAGCCCCATATTTATGTAGTTGTGCTTGTAACTATGAAAATGGAAGGAATAGTGGTGATAGGAAACAAAGGAAAGACTGATTCAATTTCTTATGGGTTTAGATGAGTGCTACTCCAACCTAAGAGGCCAAATCCTACTTTTACAACCCTTACCTACAGTTGCAAAAGCCTATAGCATGATTAGGTAAGAGGAAAAACAGATAGAGAAGGAAAAGAGGGAAACTGAAAAGTATTATTTCATTATGAAAGTTCTTACAACAGAAATGAAATGAAATGCTATTTATACTACACTTACAACATTGACTTTTTGTAACAAACTTTGACTATTTATAAACTATTACAAGCTTTCATAATACTGAGTCTCCATCTTTGTTGCTTTGATTTGGACTTGAATATCTTGGTGACTGCAACACTATTGATCTTTGATGATGAGCCATTACCAACATTAAAACTTAATAAGCAGTGGCGAAGCCAGGATATTGAAATATGCCAAAAAGTTTGCCGTGATTTTTTTTAACAAGAGAAACAATAGTGAACTCAACCGATTTAATATTGCATAATAGGAACTTATATAGTGCTCAAATAACCACAAAACACACCTTATGTTGCGTGGAAACGGCAGCCAAACAATAGCAGTGTAACATCATAATCCAAACAACATTACAGCAGCATCCAAACACCATAAATGCAGGAGCCAAACAACCTAACTGCAACACCCTAACTGCAGCAACCAAACAACACAAAAAAAACAGCAAAAACAGCCCCAAAAATCAGCATGGACAGTAGCAAAAACAGCACCAAATTTAAGCACAAAAAACAGCTTTCAGGGAAAAAAAAGCAGCAATTCAACCCAAAAAACAACTTTTAGCGTGCAAAAACCTACCTAAAACTTGTTTATAAAGTGCAAAAAATAGTATATATTAACAAGAAAATGTGTACATCGTGTTTGAGCATAAGAATAACAAAAAAAATGCTTACATTGAGCAAACAAACATTTTAAAGATGTGCTTTACGATCTGGCATGATTTGGAACCGATTAATGACATCTTCATCAGTAATATTTGCAAGTGCTTCTCTTTCTAGGCCACATATAACACAAGAGTTTAAAAATTCTTGACTAATACGATTCTGCAAATTCTGATTTATTAATCTTCATTGCAGAAAAAATCTTTCAACACTTGCAGTTGCGACAGGAAAAATCAAAGCTAACTTTAATAATTGATACACCAAAAGATAAGAAATGTGTTTCCTTTTCTTCACAATCATTGTAGCAAGGTCGGTGATACCATACAAATTGACAAAACTATTATCTTTTGTGACATAGGCATAGTACAAGTTTAGTTGTCTTTTAAGCTCCATCCTTTCAATGTTATCAAAATCGTTTGGGGCAACTCACTCAACCTTACTAACTTTGATGTGTCGAATTGAGCAAAAGAATCAAACGGATTCAAACAAGCCATATTTGCAAGTAATTCGGTGTTTGCCTCACTAAAATGATCACTAAACTCTTGAAATTTGCATATCTACAACTGTGGTAAAACATTCAACCTCAAAGAAATGTCGATTAGTAATATTGACCTTTTGTCTCCGACCATTTGTACTAACATATACTTCTTCCATGTTCATCACTTGACGATAACTAAACTCTTGAAATTGCATATCTACAACCATGGTAAAAACATTCAACCTCAAAGAAATGTCGATTAGTAATATTGACCCTTCGTCTCCGACCATTTGGACTAATATACTTTATCCATGTTTGCCACTTGAATAGTATGCTTTTCACACAAAAAAAGAGATTGTATCTATAAGTGGAACAAACCCGTTCGATCTAAATTCTTTCAATTGTTCACGATATCTTGGTCGTCTTTTTGGAGAGCTTGTAATAATATATTCGTGAGACCTAAAATGTATTTTCGTCATATGCAAATAAAATACAAAATCAAATGATTCAAATTACGCAAGAATACCACTTGCTTGATTTTGCCTAGAACCATCATTTTCCCCAAATTCAAGCACCTTAATTTTTTATTATTTTTTTTAAAGGCAATTCAAGCACCTTAATAACTGATGGAAACAAGTCTATCAAACGCAAAATTGTTTTTTTTTAGTGAGAATTCCATCTTGTAACCCCAGCTCGTATAAGAGAAAGCTCTTGGTTCTTACCCCCTTCTAGTTTCAACTTCACTATTACAAATTGCTTTTTCCACTTTCACTTCACTATGACCAATTGCTTTTTCACAATCTATAAGTATATCTTTTCGTTTGCAAGAAGTACAAACAATATTCGTCACAAGGGTTAATTTGTCAAAGAAGTCAGCAACACCCAAGTGTTTTCTTGCAACTGCCACATCTACTAACTAGAGTAGGTGAGTAAAACAATGTACATAATATGTCAAGTTATTTTCTTTCAATATTTTAGCTTTCAAACCATTGAATTCACCACGCATATTGCTAGCTCAGTTATAACCTTGGCCTCTAAGTTGTCTAAGACTCAAATTATGATTAGCAAAAAAGGAATCAATGGAAGCTTTAAGATATGAAGAAGAGTCTCGTTCACATGAAAAACACCAACTAAACTTTCTTTGACAAGTCCAATTTTATTAACATATCGCAAAACAATAGCCATTTGTTCTTTTTTAGTTACATCGTTAGGCTCGCCAATTAACAATGAAAACACGTCATCACCAATTTCTTTAAAGATAATTTGAAGTACCTCATCTTCGAAGCATTTAGCAATCTTTTTTTTAATTTGTGGAGAGTTCATTTGACAATTCTTCAGGGCCCTTTTCAAAACCACACCAATGTTCTTATCTAAATTTCCAATTAACTTTCTCAATTCCAGAAAATTTTCCATATAAAGAGAAGTTGCCTTCTCGCTGTGGCCACGAAATGGTAATTCACCATTCAAGCAATATCTAGTAGCAATAACTTAAACATGTAATGGAATATGATAATCCTTCCGTTCATGTTCTGTTAGCTTATTAAGCGCAAAGGAAATTGATTGCTTTTGTTTCATTAGATCTTCACATTTTTTTAGTGCTCGATTGCGGAAGTTTTTGAAATCACCCACATGACTAATAAGCCTTTTTGTTTTATTCCAAGCATTGAACCCTTCTGTTACAAATGTTTCGTTGCCACCTTGAAGGCCAAAATCATCTCTAAATAAGTAACAACATAAGCAAAAGGCTATTTCTACCTTTACAGTATATTCTAACCAGTTACTATATAGATCAAACCAGGTTGGGACAAAACGCCTTGTTTTATTACCTATAATTGTTCTTTTGAATTCATGACCACGAGGTTGACAAGGTCATCGATTCCAATATTTGTGCCTTATATCATCTCTTTGATTAACGCTATATTGTGAAATTCTTTGTCTATCAACCGGATCCCAAGGAAGATTATTCAAGTCAATCACATCAATAGCTTGCTTAGGCTTTTCCTATTGATGTCATTGACTTGAATAATCACATCAATTTTGTTAAAAGCCTAAGCAACCTATTGATGTCATTGACTTGAATAATCTTGCTTCGAATTCGGTTGCTAGACCAAGAATTTCACAATATAACATTAATCAAAGAGATGATATAATGCGAAAATATTGGAATCAAGGACCTTGTCAACCTCGTGGTCATGACTTCAAAAGAACAATTAAAGGTAATAAAACAAGGTGTTTTGTCCCAACCTAGTTCGATCTATATGGTAACTGGTTAGAATAGAGTGTAAACGCAGAACGAGCATTTTGCTTATGTTGTTACTTATTTAGAGATGATTTTGGTCATTAAGGTGGCAACGAAGCATTTGTAACAGAAGGGTTCAATGCTTGGAATAAAACAAAAAGGCTTATTAGTCATGTGGGTGATTTCAAAAGCTTCTACAATCGAGCACTAAAAAAATGTGAAGATCTAATGAAACAAAAGCAATCAATCTCATTTGCGTTTAATAAGCTAACAGAACAAGAAAGGAAGGAGACCCTTTCTTTCTAATAGTGTGAGTTCAAAATATTCCATATCGAGGATGTTCGTGGCCACGACGAGAAGGTGACTTCTCTTTATACGGGAAATTTTATGGAATTGAGAAAATTAAGTGGAAATTTAGATAAGAACATTGGTACGGTTTTGAAAAGAGCTCCGAATGTCAACTGAACTCTCCGCAGATTCAAAAAGAGATTGCTAAATGCTTCGAAGATGAGGTACTTCAAAATATTTTTAAAGAAATTGGTAAAGACGTGTTTTCATTATTAGTTGACGAGTCTAGTTATGTAACTAAAAAAGAACATTTGGCTACTGTTTTGTGGTATGTTAATAAAAGTGGACTAGTCAAGAAAGTTTAGTTGGTTTTGTTCATGTGAACAATACATCTTCATATCCTAAAGCTTCCATTGATTCCTTTTTTGCTAATCATAATTTGAGTTTGAGACAAATTAGAGGTCAAGGTTATGACAGAGCTAGCAATATGTGTGGTGAATTCAACGGTTTTAAAGCTAAAATATTGGAAGAAAATAACTCGCCATATTATGTACATTGTTTTGCTCACCAACTTCAGTTAGTAGTTATGGCAGTTGCAAAAAAACACTTGAGTGTTGTTGACTTCTTTGACAAATTAATTAACCCTTGTGACGAATGTTGTTTGTACTTCTTGCAAACGAAAAGATATACTTATAGATTGTGAAAAAGAAAGAGTGGAAAAAGCAATTGGTAATAGTGAAGTTGAAACTGGAAGGGGTAAGAACCAAGAGCTTTCTTTTATACGAGCTGGGGATACAAGATGGAATTCTTACTACAAAACAATTTTGCGTTTGATAGACTTGTTTCCATCAGTTATTAAGGTGCTTGAATTTGTGGAAAACGAAGGAAATGGTGGTTCTAGGCAAAATCAAACAAGTGGTATTCTTGTGTACTTTGAAACATTTGATTTTGTATTTTATTTGCATATGATGAAATATATTTTAGGTCTCACGAATATATTATCACAAGCTCTCCAAAAAGAAGACCAAGATATCGTGGAATCGGTTTCGATGGTCAAATCAACCAAGGAACAATTGAAAGATTTTAGATCGAACGGGTTTGTTCCACTTTAAGATAGAATCTATTCTTTTTGTGAAAAGCATAATATTCTAGTGGTGAACATGGATGAAGTATATGTTAGTCCAAATGGTCGGAGACGAAGGGTCAATATTACTAATCGACATTTCTTTGAGGTTGAATGTTTTACCATGGTTGTAGATATGCAAATTCAATAGTTTAGTGATTGTTTTAGTGAGGCAGGCACCAATTACTTGCAAATATGGCTTGTTTGAATGTGTTTGATTCCTTTGCTCAATTCGACACATCAAAGTTAGTAATGTTGAGTGAGTTGTACCCAAACGATTTTGATAGCATTGAAAGGATGGAACTTGAGAGTTAACTAAACTTGTACTATGCCAATGTCACAAAAGATAATAGTTTTGTCAACTTCAATGGTATCACCGACCTTGCTACAATGATGGTGAAGAAAAAGAAACACATTTCTTATCCTTTGGTGTATCGATTATTAAAGTTAGCTTTGATTTTGCCTATTGCAACCGCATGTTTTTCTGCAATGAAGATTATTAAATCAGATTTGCGGAATCGAATTAGTCAACTTTTAAACTCTTGGGTTATATGTGGCGTAGAAAGAGAAACACTTGCAAATATTACTGATGAAGATGTGATAAATCGGTTCCAAAATATGACAAATCGTAAAGGACATCTTTAAAATGCTTGTTTGCTCAAGGTAAGCATTTTTTGTTATTTTTATGCTCATACAAGATGTACGCATTTTCTTGTTAATATATACTATTTTTTTCACTTTATAAACAGGTTTTCATTAGGTTTTGCACGCTAAAAGCTGTTTTTTTTTTTTTTTTTTTGGTTGAATTGCTGCTGAAATTTGGTGTTGAAAGTCGTTTGTTGGTGCTGAAATTTGGTGATTTTTTACTGTTGTCTATAAGGTGTGTTTTGGTGCTGAAAGTCGTTTTTACTGCTGTTTATAAGGTGATTTTTTACTGCTGTTTTTTTTTTTTTTTTGCTGCAATGAGGTTGTTTGGGTGTTGCAGTTAGGTTGTTTAGCTGATGTATTTAGGGTGTTTGGATGCTGCTGCTATTTTTTGGTTGTTGTAACTTGTAAGGCTATTGTTTTCACGCAACATAAGGTGTGTTTTGTTGTTATATTAGCACTATATAAGTTCTTTTATGCAATATTAAATCGGTTAAGTTCACTATTGTTTCTTTGTTAAAAAAAATTACGGCAAAAAATTTTCTCCCCCCATATTTCAATATTGATCAATCAAAGGTTTCTTTCTTAAGTTTCTATCTATTCTGCAAACATCATTATTCAAGGATGAGGTAAGTTTCTTTTTTAGTTGTTGTTGTATGTTGATGATACAATATAAAGCATTTTTGACTTTGCTGTAATTGTTATGAATTTGCTTGACAGAAAGCTGGATAAAAATAGTAGAGGCAGAAAGAGGGCAAACTTTCTATTTCTAGAACTTTAAGAAACAAATAAACGTTGATATATCAGATTAGACTATTAAAACTTTTATAACTAAAATCTTTGAATAAAGTGATTTATTGTGTAAAATGCTCTCAAATATGCTGCATTTAAGTTTTTACCCGTTTGACCTTAACCAACTTGACCTGGGCTCATTTTACCAACTTGACCTTTTGGGCTCATTTTTCCGTTTGACCTTTAAGTTATTACTCATTTGATCACTTTGGCTCATTTTATCCGTTTGACCTATTCGACTCATTTTACCCACATTACAGGCTCATTTTACAGTTTGACCTATAAGTTTTTACCCGTTTGACCTTTTCGGCTCATTTACCCATTTGACCTTTTCGGTTCATTTTACCCTTTCTGTTTTTAGGAAAATAAAATCATTTGACCTGTTTGGGAGTAAAAATAACCAAAGAGGGTCCTCTATAATCAATAATATTACCTTATGAAATGCAGGTGGAGAAAACAATCAAGGAAGGGAAACCCATAATATTCATTGGTCAGTCTTCAGGTTGTCCAGTGGCGATTCTTGCAGCAGTCTGGTACCTGAAAAAACACACGAGATCTAGTGGCCACACCCCGTGTAAATGTGTGACTTTCGGGTCCCCATTTGTAGGTGACCGCATATTTACACATGCTCTAAACTACAAAAACTGATCACCTTTTTATCTCCATTTTGTTGGGAGGTATAACATTGTTCCTTGAGTAACACTAGCCTCATTCTCCTCCGTCAGAAATGAATTTGGTTAGATTCTAGATTTTTTAATCCTGAATCACGAAACTTCCAAGCAGCATCGATCCAGACTTGGCAAGAAGCTTCAACTTTTTTAGGACCGTTTTGAAGAATGCATCATCTGTTGCCAGTCACACCGCTTTTAATCTCATGGGAAGTACTAATTCACTACTTGAGACCATCTCTAGCTTTGTTCAACTTGGTCCTTACAGGCCTTCTGGAATTTTTATTTTTTGTACCGGGAATGGGAAACTGATTTCTGTTAAAAACTCGAATGCGGTTCCTCAGATTCTGTTATTTTCTAGTCAGCCTGCAGATGAAGTGGACTTAAAAAATGCAGCAAGCAGTAGCTTGTATACGGCTATGGCTTATCATAATGAGTTGCAAGAAATTTTATTAGGGATGCAAGATATTGTGTACCTTGAAGATGAAACGGAGATTCTTTTATCTTCTAACAGTAGTGTTTCAGGTGACATGACCACACAGCTCTAAAGGACCTCGGCTTGGTGAGTATTAGTACCTGGTACAAAATTTTGACGATACAATAATAAGGAGGTTCCAATTTTTGCCCTATTTACTTACTAATATGCTGAGATGGTTTGTGTTTCTCAAACAGGTCACATGAGGAGAAAAAAGAAAATCACTAATATGGGGAACCGAAATGGGTCAATAGTCATCAGTAGTCTAATTTTCATGCACAAGACCTGATATTTTCAATAGAATAATTAGATTATCATTAAAATACATTTCTAATGTATTCATAATCAAGGCTACATATTCATAAAGAAAATAGACTAACAAGTACTAGCAGGTGCCCTGCCTGTTTTGACCCTCACAAAAAAATGGTCCCTTTCGATCCATACTATAATAGGCCTAATTCAACACCGACCCGTTTATGACGATAACCTGCCTATTAAAATGCCACCGAATACAATAGCTCCAAACCACTTATTGGAGACAAATTTTCTACTGCAATCAGGTCCAGAGTGTATGTCTACTGTCCAAATTTGCCATGCTAACTGACCGGATGCTGCTGCCAAAAAGATATAATACGGCAATCCAAGATTTGCATTAAAGCCACTGAGCGCAAGATTGGTAATGCAAGAGATTCCAAATCCAGTGACCCAATTCTTTGTGGAATCTCCGAATCTTAAAGCTGTAGACTTGACTCCCACTATCTTATCGTCTTGTTTATCCTGATGGGCATATATTGTATCATAGACGAGTGTCCAAAATACTCCAGAGAGATAAAGCGGCAACACCACAGCAAGAGGATCAAGGGTTCCTGTAACAGCAGACCATCCCAATAAGGCACCCCAATTGAAAGTTAAACCAAGAAAGGCTTGAGGCCAAAACGTAATCCTTTTCATGAGGGGGTATGAAAAGACAAGTAGCAAAGATGAAGCCCCCAATATGCGGCTATAGTCATTGAGCTGTAGGAGAATACCAAGACCCAAAAGCAGCTGAGCACCAAGAAAAGAAACCCCCTGGAATGGTGTTAATGCGCCGCTGGCAATTGGTCTAGACTTTGTTCGTTCCACCTTTGTATCAATATCACGGTCAAGAAGATCATTGATAGAACATCCAGCACCCCTTAAGAGGAAAGATCCGAAACCAAATAGAGCCATCGTCTTCAAATCAGGAAGATGTCCAGGAGGAGCTGCTAATGTGATGGACCAGAAACAAGGCCAAGCAAGTAACCAAGTACCAATAGGTTTATCCAACCTAGCAAGATCTTGCTCTGACCTTCGACTTTCGGCAAATACAAATCAATCCACGATACTTTGTTCTTATTACCCAATTCATATTTCTCCTTTTCATCATGTTTTAAATTACTACTAGTAGTAGTATATGTTCTCTGACCTAAACATCCTCCTAACCCACAAAGGTGTGAATTGGCTGGAACACCCTGACCCTGGGTGCCTTTTGGCACCGGCCATTGTCCACCCCACAAAGAATAGCTCCGGCAACTCTCCTGACCCAGTGGGGTGAGCAAGAGCAAGAGCGGAAATGGTGGTGTGTTTGTTTGTTGAGATAATGCCAAGAATGAGAGATGATGATAGAGTTTACGAGAAGATCGAGAGTAACGACGGAGCAATAGAAATGACATTCCTTGTTACTTTCCTGTTTGGATTGGATTGGGTGCCTATTCACAAAAAATATTTATTTTCTTTTGCTAAACAACAAGACTAACAAAGTAATTGACTAATTTATTATCCTTAATCAATGAAAAGCCTCAAATGTAGAATCAATAAATCATAGAAAAAAGAAACTAACAGTCAAATCTCCACTTGAAAGGATATGAGGAAATTAAGCAACAATAAATCAACAATGATTTTATCATTTGAGTAGGGAAAAAAAAAACAATGATCAACAAGTTTGCACCATGCTATTTATGTACCTATGTTTCCACCATTGATAGCTCTTAAAGGTCTAGTTAAATGAATAAAAGTAGACAAAAAAAAAACCTTAAGGGGCGGCGGAAGAGGAACGCCAGTTGGTAGGGGGAAGAGGTGTTGCTGTGATGGAGTTATGGAAGATTGGAGGTGAAATAAGGTTGAGGTGGGCTTAAGGTCGCTTAGTTTATTTATTTTTTGTGGTGATTTGCCCATTTTTATAAATTGATCAAACACATTTAAATTTTAAGTGTTTTAACTTATATTTTTATAGGGTGAAAATAAGTTGAAGTGATTTGAGGATATAAATGTCAATCAATTATGAGAGTGTGCAAATCACCTCTCTTTATTTTATCTACTTACATTATAAATAATCGTATAGATAATACAATATTGGGTGTGTAGAATTCGGATTTCATCTATAAAAAACGGAAAATCAAAATCGAATAAAATAGAAGAAAACTAAATCGAATTTGTAATCGAATCAAAATTGCTAGAATTAAACGGAACCGAACTAAAGATTTGGTTTTTTATTCGGTTATAATTTTGTCAAAATGCAAAACCGAACCGAACCAAAAACTGAATTCACATAAATATAAATTTTTTTACATATTTATATTCAACAAGAAATAAAACTCTTTCAATATGTTTTTTCTAAAGAGAATCTTGTCAGAGAATACAAAAAACTAACCAAACATACCCAAAACTTGTCAAAAATATCAATCTGATTAATCATTGATAGATCTCACCTACACCGATTATAAGCTAAAGGGGGTCAACTGCCCGACTACCGAGTCTCGATTTTTGTAACCTTGGTATAAATATAACATTTTTTTGCTTGAAAATTTTTTTGTGCAAAAAATCTATATAATCAAATAAATAAATAATTAAAATTATGTAATTCGGGTTATTTGGATTCTTCGATTAGGTATTTTGTTATTTGGTTCAGTTTAAATAAATTGGAATTTGGTTCGGTTCGGTTTTTGGTTTTACCTAAAAAAATTAACCAAACAACCCGATAACCGAATCGATGAACACCCCTAATACAGTATCGTTTACGGGTTACATCATTTAACAGGAACCTCTATATTACGAAACAAATTAGAGTTATGAGCTATATTGAGCAGAGCACGAGCAGCACAAGCTTTTGAAAAGTAAAAGGTACAAAACCAAAATATGATTGATCTGAAGAACCCCAACATCATGAAAATGCATATTGTTATCAAAAGTCATGTGATGATCGGAAGATTGTCTATTATGATGTTTTCATGATTCAAAATGGCAACGAGGACTTTGAAGCAAATGTGAAGAGGCTAGAACTAGCAGGCATTTGGGATGAAATTGTGGAAATGTTGACACGGTATGAGCTCCCAGATGAGTTTAAGAGCAATGAAGATTGGATCAAGCTAGAGATGCCGCTTGACATAGCTAATTACTATCGGCACTCAAAGGATGAAGACATTAGTACCTATTTGAGAGAGGTGGTAGACCAACATGTTATAAATCTTGTAACACCCGATTTTAAAATAAAGTACTAATGAGATATATCTATTATTTTAGTGGATTGAATAGGAAAGTCTATCTTTGGCGGTATTAATAATATAGTTAGCGGGGACTTGATATGTAAATAATATATGACCCAGTTTGCAAGACATCCTAACAACGAGGACTAATTATGTCAAGTGCTTAAGTTAGTGAGAATTACCAAAATACCCATTGACTTATCTTAATAAAAGTCGGTTCAGATGATGATTATCCCTCCCTTCCTCATTTACGATTCACGAAAAAGAAAAAGAAGAGAGCAGAAAGAACATATTACTTCACCTTGAAGTATCCTCTTTGTTAATACAAATAAACCGTAAAAACGTTTGTTTATATTTAGCGATCTTGTTATGTTTTGTTGATAACAAATATCAAGTTATCAAAAGTACAATTATAAGAATACATGTTGTTTTGCAAAGTATATACATTTGGTCATTTACATAAATGTTATAATAAATAAATTGTTGCAATATAATATGTAATAGGTTGGGTAATATCCAAGACCCATGACCCATACTGTGACAACTGGCAATTTAGGGAGCCCTTTTAGGTACCGCATTACGCTAGTTAAATCGAGTAGATTGCCTATAGGAGCTGATTCGGATAATGGTGACTTGACTTGGTATCGTTTAATTGCTTTTTATGATTTATTTTGGTATTGGATGAGTTATGGTATGAGTTATGGCCCGTAATGTTAGGCACTACTTGAGTCGGCACAGTAAAAACCTAAAACAAGAGAAAAAGTAATATTTAACTCGTTATGTAGGAATAATACGTGTTAATAATCAAAACTCGTGGAAAAAGGTAATTAAAAACAATGGCGCTATAAATAAAAATAATCAGTCACTAATTATAAAATATACGAGCCCATAAGTAGTAGTTCAGGAAAAATTATAAAAGTTATGACTTTGGTCCCCCGTGTTTACTTGTGGTCGGCGCCCCCTTGTCCCAAAATAATTACATTTTAGTCCCCACCTCAAAAATATATAAACTCACACACACACACACCATCTTCCACCCAAACCCTAATTTGCACTTTCTCTCTCTACCACCTCAACTAGGGTTTTCTTCTTTTTTTTTACACTATATTAATGATCATTCAAAGTTGTCTTTAGGGCTTGATTATGTTGAGTTATAGGGAGGCATAAGGCTGGAAAAATGGACCTCAATCAGACCACAAAAGAGTCCATACACACGACACGAAACAATTTATATAGGCGTATATGTTTATGATTTCATGTGGTAATCATTAACGAGGAAAACAAGGTATATTAAGCATGATTTCAAAAGGTTTCTTAGCACGATTATATTCTGAATTACACACGCATTATGTCGTATAGAAAAGCATGAAAAGAGACAACAAGGAACTGTTGTGTCGACTACAAACAAATCGGATGGACTCAAGAACTAGGGCTCGCATAAACCCCAACGTGTACCCACCGCCGTTAAGCGGAGACAAAGGGGGGTCCGGGGGGTCATGTGACCCCCCGGCGAAAAAAATTGTAGTGTAAATTTTGAAAATTTTTGGCTATTTTTGTAATTTGCCCCCTAACGGACCAATTTTTAATGTAGTTTCTAAAAATTATCATATTTTGCCCCCTCGACAATAAAGTTATGGCTCCGCTGTGACACACGGTAATTTTTCACTTATTATTAAATAATAAATGGTAATTTATTATTACTAAGCATAGTCATTAAGCATGCGTAAGCTTGACTGATCATTTGAGTGGATAAGTCGCATACTGTAGCCTGTTGCATTTCTTTTGCATTCATTGCATAATTTGAATATTGTGAAATAATTGTCTTATAATTTAAATTTTAAGACGAGAGGGTATCTCGTTCCCCACTGTGACCGACACCGCACGCGTACCGACACTATGATAAGGGCAAATAAAAACATAAATTTAATCCCCGGAACATAAAACAATATGAATGTGATACCATTACAAAAACGTACTCTTAAAACGTTTCCGTATAAAAAGTGACAAATCATAATACTTCATTCACGGTTTAATATCGTGGGACACAAAATACTTAATATACCTTTCACTTAAATTATAACTCTTAACATCTAAAAGTATTATCACAAAGTGTATATTATAAATAAATTTAAGATAATTATAAAATCTTCCTTTATAAAAATTAGAGATATCAATCTGTGTCTTCTCCCTCACGACAAAAGACCAAGAAAGAGAAGAAAAGCGTTAAAAGAGAAAACTAGTCTTCTTCTTCCCTAGGCACGCATCTCAGATAGGTCGATATCCCAAAGAAGAAACCCAACACCCTCCTTTATCATCTCCAACTCTCCTCACCAAAAATCATGAATCATTTTGTCTCACCAATCTTTCTCTTGGAGGCGTTCACTGTCATTAGAATGGATACAAGTGCAACAAGACAAAAACACCAAGGGAGAAGCACACATCTATATCACTTCACATAGGGTCAAAGCTCAAGACTATCTAGGTTGCAGGAGTTTAGCTTAATTTGGCTTCACCCCAAGACCTCAAGATGGAAAGAAGAGTCAAATCCTCCTAAAACACTTCTCCTATTACTAGTGAAGATGAGAGATGCCTCAAATCAGTTTTCCATCACCACTCTCATGAAAAATTAGGGTTTGTGAGACTTAGGGTTTTCAACAATTAATTTGGGGGTTTCGCAATTAGGAGTGCAATTAAGTTAATTCAAGCTTCATTGGTTCGGAACTTTCGAATCCGCTTTCATCCTCTACACCTTCGTCTCTCGAGTTAAGGTTATTAATTTTCCCTTGATGTAATGTTTGTGTGTTATGAACATAAATAATGGGATATTAAATTGGTACCTTGTATCCAAAATTGTTAAACATTTGGTTATGTTAATCAACAACTTTCCTTATTATTTCGTTGGATATGGTCTCGATGACAACCCACTCGGGTACTCGAGATATCCATCAGTCTATGTTCATGTTGATGTTCCGTGTTGATATTAAAATGTGGCTTTCTTGTTTGAAATTGTTTTCTGTCGATATGTATGAACCAAAGAAATGTGAAGTTGAGATAATGGATTTTATAAAAACTGTTGTAATATTGAATAGAAGTGTAGTTGAGTCAATGGAATCTCAAACCAAAACAAGTGTATCATTTGAAGGTCCTCATGTGTTTTGACTTTTCTTTACCGATGCTAATGTGGTACTAGAATACTGTCGAGTTAGATAGGTCATATCCGAGTCTCGTGTGGAGTCAAGATCACCCGGTGGGCATCACTAAAATGGTTAAGTAGGAAGTTGGTCATGGTCAACTTGGATCATTTCTTTCTTCCTTGAGTAATCGACCCAGCAGTGGGCATGAAAATGGGTCTTGCCATCCTTGCTCCAAAGGAGTAAATGGATTCATGTCTTGGTCGAAACTCAAAAACTCCCTAACGTCAGTAGAAAGTTTATTAGTATCCTTACTCCGCGATATGAAACCCGTTTGGAATAGGCTTCTAAGTTAAAAATAGTTGTAATAGGCTTGAATACGGAACGTGTGTACTTGTTACCCGGTCGAGAAGTCTCGACATCACGACCCAGGACATATTCATGTTAAGTTGTGTTGAGAATCTAGTGTGAATTTTTTTGAAACTCCTGCGTCAAAAATGATTAACCTCAAAAGCTCTTGCGTCAAGTAGGAATGTTAGCACTAGAACATGAAAAATGTAAAATGTCACCTAAAAACTTTGTATCAAACTATCAACTTGTGTATTAACTACTTTGGGCCACACATGAAATTTTCCTAAACCATCATTGGGTGAAGCCCTTTTCTTATACAATCCCACTTTGGGCCTAAGCCCAAGTCCGCACCCTCGGTCGGGCCACACCATGTGGCATTGGAGTGTTCGTTTAAGAAATTCAAGCGGTCAATGAAATTAAACTCAAACGTAATCGAAATCAATTATAAAACCAAACTCATTTATCCCGTATTCAAATCTTCTACCTTAGATAACTATATGTGTGTCGATGACTAAACAAGTGTAAAGGTTTATATACAATGAAATAAGTAATTAACAATATAATATACTTAATAAGATTTACACCAAAGTTTAACGTCAATGTGTAAACAAAATTTATGTCATGAAGGTTACTAGTCGAAAATTGTATATACTAAGAACCAATTTTTGATAAACAAATGATGACTAATATTACCATTATATCATATAATAAATTTGAGAGTCTTCAAATTTAACATAAGTATTTTCTAAAGACAATTAGAAAATAAATCAACTAATATTTGATTTTGACAATACTATTATGTGTCAACATAAATAAGTATATATACATTCATATACTTACTAGTAAAATATCGTAATTATTTTACAAACCAAATTTTGGATTTTAATACCATTATGAAAACAATATTAATTGAGCCATTTTAAGTAAGTTCTACTTAAAACAATGAACTAAAACATTGCCCTCCTTATCTAGGTCGGCGTGTGGTGCAGACACAATATTCATTGAATCCCACTTTTGATTGCTTATTTGCTAAGGTGAGTTTCATAGCCCTCTTTTACTTGATAAATTGTTTTATACATTTTGGGGTGAAAAATATGCAAAACCTTTTATGGACTGAACTATTGCATGATTACTATTACGTGGTGTAGCCTAAGCCCCGATGTCCCTAGAAATGCCCTTTTCATGAACCGTCGGTTCCTGTTTGGGAAGCGCGAATGTTATAAATAGATCTATTGAGGTGACTCCTCCGTTCGGTTGGCCATGCTTAGGCCAAGGCAAAAGCGTATACCATGTCGAATCGAGTGTTGAGGACAAAGCACTCGCATTGGGCCTATATATTGTATGATTTCATTTAGCATACTGAACTGTCAGTAGTATCGGTTGCATGAACTTAGTGCTAACGTAATAGACTTTCATCCATATATCATTATATTCTTTGTAATGATTATATGTCTTTGATTATGGTCTATGCTTAATGTTTTATTATAAACATATGAACTCACCAGCTTTTAGCTGACCTTTTTAGCATATTTTCTCAGGTGCTTGATTTTTGATGTTGGCAAGGCAAGAAGTGGCAAAGGGTCGTAGTAATACTAAAACAAGTGTTTTTACACATAATGATGTTTTATTTGGGACCACTATACTTATGAGATGTGCCCATTTTATTTAAACAATGTTTGTAAGATAATGATTCTTAAAACTATTTTATGAAATTAAAACGGAGTATGTATTCCGTTCTTTATTGCTTGTGTTGTGATCTCCGATTTCGTAGCATCCCCATGACACGTATGCTTCCGCTAAACCAGATTTGGGGGTGTTACAGATTGGCATCAGAGCCTAGGTTATAGAGAACTAGGTACATATAAACCCTAATCTATAACCACTTTTTACAAAACATCACTCTACGACCGCCAGTTGCCGCTTGCCTTACTTGCCATTTTATTTAGAATTCATTTATATATGACTGCATGTTATATTTCCTATTTACTAGTTCACTACCCCATATCTATTGTAAGTATATTTTTATATATACTTACACATATGCACCGTCTTGTCACAGACCATGTCTTCCCCTCACTCTGGAGCTGAATGCGATGACACGACAGAAGGTTTGTCACCTGCTGAACGCATCCCAGCCCCTTCTCAACTCACTCGACCTTTGGAAACCCGTACAGGGTAGTGTATCAAGTTCACCAGGAGGGTACTACCCACACTCCACCCGCTCACTTCCATCATCTTCTGGTACACCACCTCTTAGTGTGTTCGAAGTTGGAGAAACTCCGAAGCAGCCACTGCTAGACCACCAACTCTCGACATAGTTATGGCACGCATAACACATCATGAGGAACAAATAGAAGAGATGTCGGACCATCTAGGAGTATTACCAGTAGAAAGGATTGAAGGAACTGAGGAAGTGGTGGAAGAAATACAAGCACTTGGCGAAAGACTCAAAGAATGCAACGACAATATTGGAACAACATTGGTGGAAACTCGTGAGAAGTTAAACGAGATAATTGCCCGTCTTGAATACCACATTGAAGGGTGTGCTCTGCAAACTCCGGGAGACACCCAGGGACGTCTCACAGAGATTGAGAGTCGGTTGACACGGTTGGAGACCACTACTACTGTAGCACTAACTGAGTCGGGGTATCTGGAGGGTGTCGTAGAATTTCAAAGACGTACTATGGAGAGTAGGGCAAATGAGGTCAACAGCAGATTACGGTGAAGGAGGCCCAATCGAGAGTTTGAGGAATGGAAGACAACTCAACAAAGTCAACCCGGACGGCACCGGGAAGTGCTTAAGTTACACTAGTTATTGTTATTAACATCGCGATGAGTGGTATCAATAAAAACGCTAGTAGTAGCCTTGTTGTATGACAAACTAGAGCGAGTCAATGAAAGCATGCTATGTATCGGCCCTATGAGCCAGGAATCTTCTTAGAATGTAATCGAATTTATGGTGATGAAAAGTCATGCATAATAAAGGACAACGTCTTGTGAATTATATCCTTATGTTAAACTCACTCCAACCAAGCTCCGTTTTCTTAACATCATCATAATAGAGTCTACGTGATATTCAGTCAATACAACCTAGAAAATACTTGATTGAGAAGTAGTGCATGTTGTAACTTTATGGATCTCCACCATGGTCCCCATACTCATAGAAAACTCATTGTTGTCATCTCTTGTGGTTGAAGGAAAATGTTTCCAGTAAGGCAGAACATGGACACAACCACCTTTGAGAAATCTGTTACCGAACGAATTGCTGCAAGGATTGCTAACTATCAAGTCAATCACAACATCAACAACATCATCCAGGGAATAGGGAATAAGTTGTTTGTAAAACACCTACAACACAAAATTTCTCTTACCAAGAATTCAGGAACTGTAAACCACCAGCATTTGAGGGGACTGAAGGAGCCACAGGGTTGGCAAAATGGCTAGAAAGGTTAGAGACAATTTTCCGCGAACAGCGTTGCGCGGACAATTGTAAGGTCAAGTATGCTACTTGCACCTTTCGGCATCAAGCCCTCACATGGTGGGACACTTATGTCCATTTAGTGGGAATAGACGTTGCTTACTCACTTCAGTGGGACACCCTGAAGAGAATGATGATTGCGGAATACTGCTTAAGAAGTGAACTGCGAATGATGGAACAAGAGCTCGTGGACTAACCGTGATAGGGGCGACATTGAAGGATACACCAACCGTTTTAGCGAATCGCCCAACTATGTCCCGACATGATAGGACCCGAGGAAAGGAAACTCAAGCATACTTTTGGGGATTTTCACCCGAAATTCGGAAGAAAGTTGTTGCATTCGCGCCTACTATTACTCCAGAAGCTATTGGTGCGACTTCTGGATTGACGGGGCCACTGCCCCAAGATAAAGCAGTGGGGTACTATGGTAGCAAGAGGAACTGGGAATATGATAGTGAAGAAGATCAAGTGCAACACCCAAGCAAGCGTAAATGGGCAGTTGGAGTTGGGACTACTAGAGCAAAGTGTGAAATAGGGTAGCTGGGACAAAACCCAAGTGCAACATGTGCCCATATCATCACTACGGAAAGTGCCCCACACCTTGCGAAATCTGTAAAGGATTTGGGCATAAGATGGAAGATTGTAAGCAACTCTATTGGGAGACATTGGCATGCCGTGGGTGTGGAATGAAAGGTCACACCAAGAGAATGTGCCTGAGTAGGAATGATCAGCATGGAGGAAACACCTGTCAAAACAATTACCAGAATGAAGTGTGAAGAATTGTTCAGGCTCCCAACGGACACCAAGGAAGGAACTAAGTTAGCTAGAGATGCTGTTTGTAATAAAGCTTAGTTTAAACTTCCAAGTCGTGGTCTTAAGAATCTACTTTAAGTACTTCTCTATGTAACTTTAATGTACTGAACCTTTCCCTAGTAATGTATATGTTGTTCTTATTGTGTTATCATATGTCCTCTCCATGTTCCTTTCATCACATTGTCAAGGATTCCGGCTACCTTATCGCAATTAAGGAAACCTCTCTTAGAATAAAGAGAAGTCATCCTAAGCATTCAACTAGTCTCTCTGACAAATTAGTATCACCCAACGAGATGTCTTAAAGAATCCACATTTCAAAGATTGCGAAGGTATTATTATCAATACCGTCAAAACCAACTCAAATCATTACCCGCCTAGAATCGCAAATTCAACATTCCATCCCTAACCCGGTTGCCATTGTTTCACACATCTTGGTCAAACGAGCCATAGGTCATATTGATGAATTAGTCGGCCTAGCCAAATTTTATAAACCATCACACCAAAACTCCGCATGAACTTTTGCAACATTTTCACGACCAAGAATAAATACACCAAGATTAAGACTATACCGAACAACACGTCACCGGTCCCCAATTATACAAAGCCTGATCACCTATGTATAATTCGGGAGGGGTTACGTGTGCGAGCATGGTTAAATTCTTGAAATTCCTACCCGTTCATGTTATAGGAAGTGCTTAACTCACAACCATGAAATGGAAAAGTTCGTATCTATATCTCACGTCGACACCCCATCTTAAAATGCCAGACATTTCACATACACGGGAATAGAATAAACCGTGCCACCTGAGGGAAGAGATCTTCTACTAAGGAAATGAATGTGAAACGTCTAAACCTTCGACAATGATTTAGCACCCTGTAAAACATTAGACACAGAGATTGGCGCCTTAGATATGCCTACTCATACTTAGTATCCTGTCATCTACGCTGAACAAAGAAAGGAATAGATTGTCATACACCATAGGTCAACCCAACAAGCTCCCACACACACGACGCGAGGAAATATCGTGTAGGTACGGAAATATCGTGTAGGTACGGAATCAAAAGGAAGGAAACCGACTACATCAAGGAAGTACAATGTAAACCGACCACAAGGTCCTACGGAAGGTACGGAATCAAAAGGAAGTTGACCATGTGACGACACCAATAATTGGAGTTGCAACGTAAGTTCAATTACAACATTCGTACTCACCCAGGGCAAAACGGTCATAACCGCATGTACTTGTTGGAATCACTCCTAAACCATAATCAAGTGTTTGTAATTAATATGTAATAGTTAGCTTTATTATGGCCTTTATGTTTGCAATTAGCCTTAGGCTTATGTAGAAGGCCCATAAGCCTAGGCCTTAGTCCATTAAGAAAAGGAAGGAAACTAGGAGTGTTGCCCTAGCTTTCCTCCTATAAATACCTTATGTAAACCCTCACTTGAGGGTTGGTTGTTCAAGTTATTTTCTCTCATACACTCTACGCCTAAACCGTCTTTTATATCGTATGTGTGTGTGTGAATCTTGTTCAATCGCCTTATCTCTTTCTATATTACTTGTGTTTGTAAAACTAGTGACCTAACAATGGTATCAATCGCCTACTAGTTGGGTGAGCGTATTGTTTGAAGTGAGTTTGGTCTCACGCATAACGTCGGTACCATATCTTTGGTTAGCTTAAAACGCATTTTTACACTTTTAATCCAAGATTCTTGTACTTTCAACGTTATAAGGTGTTAAACTAACGTTTTTGGCAAAAGTTTGGAACTTTATCGTGGGTCATTGTTTTGAGCTAGTTTTTATTCGGGGTGTAGTTCTACGCAGAATCGCTTTTAGAAGGTTTGGTTCATCAAATTTCACATTCTTGTGTTATTTGGTGATCTTGAAGCATTCATCACACAAAACCGGTTTAGAAACATCTTTGAGCAATATCAAATTTACGAGTAAACCTACGCCGTGGTGAAACCCTAAAACTACGCGTAAGTCTTTCCTTGGTTTGATCTTCATTTTAGTGGTTTACTCGTGTTTTCTTACTTGGATAAGTCCGAAAATCGTCGACTTTAGATATCTTTTGCACCGTGAAGTGTAAAGATCATTGAGATAAAACCTAAAATTACGCATAAGCATAAGCTTCGCATAGAAATCCTCGCATAAGATTTTTCTTACGCCTAAGCCTAGTCTTACGCATAAGATAATCCTCGCCTAACTTTCTCGCCTAACTTTTGTCTACGCATAACTTTAGCGTCTTTTCCCTACTTACGCGTAAGCTAAATCTACGCGTAACTCCTTATTATTACGCGTAACTTTGGTGTTTTACGCATAAGTGCTACTTGGCTATTGTGATTTCTCGCCTAAGGATACTTCTTCATCAAAGGTTCATTCGACTACAAAGATCCATTTTACCAACACAAGTTTTCAACATGTCTCAACCACCATACTCTAACTATTTCCTTACACTTATCCTCAACGACAACAACAACTAAGTCCACAACATCAACAATGGAATCAACAACAAGCAATTTATCAACAACAATTTAATCAACAACATACTCCACAACTTGGAGCAATTCCTCCACCACAAATGGTTCAAACACAGCCAAGTCTTCAAGTTCAACCCTACACAAATGAATTCAATCAACATCCATCAAGGAACACTATGAAGGAACCCACTTGGTTTGCAAAGATGTGTGAAGCTTTAAGCGACCAACAATCAATTCATGAGGTCGGATCACTTGATAGACCTCCAATGCTCACTCCAGAAACTACGATCAATGGGTGATAAGGTTCTTTAGGTTTTGTGATGCGAAGAAGCCACATGGAAAGTTCTTAAAGAAGGTTATCTTGGAATGTCCATTTGAGATGCCCTCTCATCATTGTGCCGGAGATCCTCATCGCTATCCCACCAAGAGATGAACAAACAAACATTGCTACATTGCGGATCTAAATCCAACCGAACTTCTACACTATGGTCGATGAGCTTGCAATGCAATATATCCTTTTAGGATTACCTAACCCAATTCTTGAAGTGTTGATGCTCAAAAGACGCAAAAGAAATGTGGGACCATATTCATCTTCTTATGGAAGGATCGATACTCAATCGGGAGGATTTGGAATCCAAAATTTACTTGGCTTATGAACACTTCATGATTGAACACGGAGAGACACTAGAGTCTTATCATCATCGATTTTCGAGACATCATCAATGATTTGGATAAACACAACATCATCATGCCAAGAATTGCGGTGAATACTAAGTTCTGAGTAGTCTTGGTCCCGAATGGGAGAAGTATGTCATTTTCTCCGTCTGCGAAGAATATGCATCATTCTACATATGGATTGTTGTACGATTACTTGAAGCCTCATGAAAAGGAAGTTGATCGGGAAAGGATTCTCCGTGCTCAAATTGCTCAACCTACACATCCGGAAAATCAACAACTTGCCTTATATGCTCAACAAAGTTATCCTCCTCGACAAGAAACTCAACCAACCGCCTCGATCACACAAAACGATCAATCACAACAACCTCAACAAAATCAATTGGTTCCTTACAACAACAACAATGATCAAGCACTTCATAGTCAAACTAATGAGGAATCCGATCCGTTCGAAGCATTGCAATGGATTTGTTATGATTGCTAATGCTTTTAGCCGTTATACCAACAAATCCAACAATCGTATTCGTTCCTCATCCAATACACGAAATCAGTTTGTTGTGAACAATGGACGAGTTGAAGTTCGAGAATCGTGGTTATGGTCGTCAAATGGGAGGAGGTCAAGGGTTTAATGCAATGGGTAGGAATAACAACATAGCTCAAGTGGTGGAACATGGAAATGCTCGAGAATGGGTTGAATGGTCTTGATGCTACAAGCGCAATGAGAAGGACACTGGCTAATGCATGCCCAAAGCCAAGGACTAGGGGCGTGCTTATTTCAAAGAGGCTCTTCTTTTGGCTCTTAAGGATGAAGTCATGGATCTCTCACAAACAAAAGCGAGCTTTATGGCGGATCTGCACTCGAGATGATGATATGGAGGACTTGCGGCCAATGCAATTATTATGTTGATGGCTAATATGCATGAGTTACACATGAGTGACACAGGCCCATGTATGACATCGATGGCTTGTCTCGGTACCGAACAAACCATCATCATATCTCGAACTAATATCTCCGCCAATATCTCGAATCAAGCACGGATCGGACTATTCAAAATGAGTCATCTACATCTCATTCGACGATTTTCAAATAAACCACAGTAGTTACATTTGACGATCAAGATGACCTTATGGTTTCCTTTGATAATCAAATTGACTCGTGGTTGTACTTGAGGATCTAAATAATGATCATGTTGTGACTCGCGTTGAACAAGCCGAACTGTTGCCTCATCCGAATTTGCTCGTTTAATTCATGACCATCAAATCAAAATGGAGGAATGTTATGCATTAAACAAGGACTTAAAAGCAAAAATGCACTTTGTTAACCAAGGATTTTGAATGCTTACAAATGCAACTCAACTTTTTCAAAACTCAAGAAAACCGTGAAAAAGGTTTTGAAGCCGCTTTGCTAAATCTCATCAAAGCGAAAAATATTTAGAGACGGATGTGTGATCTAGCCGCTCAAGAATGCTTTGTTATGCGAAATAGAACAACTGAAACATGAACATAAAAAGCAAATTAACGCTCTCACCTTGGAAAATCAAAAGCTAAGGTGAGTTGTTAACTTGTCAAAAGCAGTTCTCCGCATACAAAAAGCATTCAACGAATCGGGTAGATGACCTTCTTGCGAAATTATCGACTTGCAAAACAAAATTAAAGAGTTTAAAGCATTGTTTACAAACATGGTGAATCGATATGACTATTGAAAAGTTTACATTAAAACCTAATCCAAAAGGATATGGACCAAATCTAGTGATTACAAACCAAAGCTTTCCTCAAAACATTCAAACCAAATCACAAGTTTCGGTGCGAATATAAAATTAATGATCTTGTTATGAGTGTTGTTGAATATCATCGTCAATAGGAATTAGATGCGAAGACGCGAGTCGATCAAAATTAAAAGCGTTGTTTACAACAAACCTTTTAATTATTCAAAACCGGTCACTTCGTCGCACCAACGGATTCTTCTAACACACCAAGGGTTATCATCAAAACACAGGTCTTCTAATGTTAATCCCTAACGGATTATGCACAAATTTATGGTCCTTTACCTTCCATCGGTGAAGTAAACTCAAAACACGAAAATCGAAAAATTCTTGATATTTTGACATTTTCATGGTGACCTCAAAATTTTACAACAAGAGATAGAATATCGTTACGAAATCAAAATTGATCATTTTCAATCGCCTCTGCGCGAGAACAAAGAGACATTTTTGGAAAAATCTTTACCTAACGTTAAAAATTTGAAAAGTTGTGCATTAGCTTGGGAAAAGGATTTTCATAAGGAACTTGGAGTAATGAAGGTCGTTTTAGAAAAGCGAAACATCTATTTCTAACACTAAGCGTAAAAAGAAAATGTTGAGAAAAGATGTTGATCGACTCTTGGAAGATGTTATCCGTTGATATCCATAATGTTGTGTTACTCTATTCTTTGCCACATGCATCGATTATACCTCTGCGATAATGTTGACTCGTAGTAGCTGTTGAGAATATTGATAATGTGCTTCGGATCGAGTCTTTAAAAGTCGAAAATAAACGATTACTTACCGAACTTTACAATGCAAAACGTCATCTTCATTGGTGTGAAAAAGATATTCACAATCATCAACTTAGTTTTCAAAAGAAAATCGCTCGGTTGAGTGCAAAATCTTCGATCCTAAAATTGAGCAATGGATGATCAAAGCGTGTCTTTGAAAAGTCAAATCTCAAAATATGAACAAGAACTTGTAACGACCAAACAAGAATATGGTGTCATATTTGATTTACTCAATAAGACTCGTCATGAAGCATCAAACGAACTTGATCACTATCTTGCTCACACTAGAGAAGTCATGAATTTTCTTGGTAATATTAGCTCGAAAATCAAGATTTGATTCACACTATCTCTAAGTTAAGAGAAATGTTAGGAAAGTATGAACAACTTCCGCCAACCATCATTAAGAGATTAGCACCGGTAACACTTAGTAATCGTGCACCTAGAATCCCTCTTGCCAAATCACAAGTTGCTAACGTGCTTCCTTCTATTGAAGCAGAATAGTTGCGTCTTTCCAAACGTCCGCACTTCACGACCTAGGAGCACTCAATCGAAGAATAGGAAGTTGCGACCTAAGAAAAGATCAATAAGGAATGCTAAAGTAGAAGAACACCCTAGGACTATGAATAAGACTCACGTTGCTTCCACTATAGATATTGCGTCGGCAAATGTAATAGAAATAGTGATGTAACGAATGCTAAACCTTTAAGCACTTTTGATATTGATCTAATGCACCTTGTGTTATTTGTCGTAAAAGTATGAATCTTGATTGTCATGACAAATGTGTTGCTAAAGCTATAATCTCTAGTTACGAATCTAAGAATCGGAATACCTCTAGGCCCACTAATCATTCTAAGTCGTGCTTGGTAGACCGCCTTCTTTAGATTCTAAGGCAAGCATTCTTGTCAGTAGCTCCGTTTCACCTCCTAAAAATGTAGTACCACCTAGTGCATTCACTAAGTCTAAAGCAAAGAGTAGTTATAGATGGCGAAATGGATATATAACACATTAGGATTTAAATGGATGCCTAAAGTTATTAATGTGTGTATGTCTACTATCATCGCTTGGAACCCTCTAACATTTCGGGTTCCACATCTACTTCTATTCCATCCGTGTCGCCTCGTGTAATGTCTGGTGATACAGATCATTCTGGATTGTTGATAGCGGATGTTCCCGACACATGACGAGCAACCTTAAACTGTTATCAAACTTTATTGCAAAGTTCATTGGCACTGTCGGGTTCGGGAATGATCACTGCAGCGACTATCATGGGCTACGGAGATTATGTCAATGGGAACATCGAAATCGTGAGAGTTTACTATGTGGAAGGCCTCGGACATAATCTGCTTTCGATGGGTCGGTTTTGTGATGGAGATTTGGAGGTTGCTTCGGGGAGAAAACTTGTTTCATTCGTGATCTACAAGGAAATGACCTTATGTCCGGCTCGCGTAATTCTAGTCTCTACACTATCTCTATGCAAGACATGGTTGCTTCATCTCCCATCCGCTTACTTTCAAAGGCAACATCAACAAAATCCACGGCTATGGCACCGTCGTCTCTCACATCTAAACTTTCAAACCATCACCAACCTTGCTCGACACAAACTAGTTGAAGGTCTCCCACGATTCCGGTATTCAAAAGATCATCTTTGCTCGACTTGTGAACAAGGAAAAAGCACTCGTGCTCATTTTCCTTCAAAGGTGGAACACTGACTCTCGACATGTGCTTCATCTTCTTCACATGGATTTGTGTGGCCCGATCGCGCGTGCAAATGATCAATGGCAAATGCTACATCTTAGTAATTGTTGATGACTACTCACGATGGACTTGGGTCTATTTTCTTGAAGCAAAGACCAAGCTCCACAAATGATCATCACCTTTCTCATGAAAATCTGAGTTCGACTCCGCAACACCGTCGGACTAATCGAGCAGACAAAGGCGGGTTTGTTAACCAAACCCTTCGTGAATTCTATGAGAAAGTGGGAATTCACATCAAACATCTATTGCACGTACACCGAACAAAGCGGAGTTGTTGAAAGACGAAATCGAGCGTTAGTGGAAGCTGCAAGAACAATGTTAATCAATGCTAAACTTCCAGTTACTTGTGGGCGGTCGATATCTCGCATGCTATACTCAAAACCGTTCTATGATAACAAACGCCACAACAAAACACCTTTCGAGCTTGTCCACAACCATAAACCGAATCTCAAACACTTTCATGTATTTGGATCCCTATGCTATCCGAATAATGATCGTGATGATTTTGGAAAGCTCAAAGCCAAAGTCGACATTGGAGTCTTTATTGGATATTATGAGAATTCTAAAGGTTACCGAACGGAATCGTCGTACAAAGCAGTGATGGAAGCGATTCATGCTCATTTGATGAACTCACGGAAATGGCTTACGAGTATAACAACTTAGAACCGGTCACAACCGTTTAAACTTCCTCAACCCCCATCATCGGTTGAACAAAGCCCCACTCACTCGTCAACAAATGGAAAAGCTATTTGCTCACTGCTCGTGATTTATATTGATGAGCGTGCTCAAGGTGTATCCAATGTTTCACTTGACAACCCGATAATATTCCTATACCGATACACTGCTACAACAACTCTTCGTTGAAGATGCACCTACACCAGATTGACTCCACCACAACAGCTTGAACAAACCGCTTCCAACAATGATGAACCGGTGATGATATTCTCAATGAAGTACCCCCACTGCGATTTTGATCAAAATGTTCTTTAACCCGTTTGCTAATGACATCTGCTTTGCACCGATGTCGCGGAATCATCAACAAACCATTTGAATCCTCGAATCGCACAATGTATACCAACATCAACCTCTACACATCGATGGACTAAAGACCATCCTCGGCAAATATTATTGGCAACCCAAATCAACCGATCGTTACGAAACAACGTCTTCACACGGATGGTGAACATTGCATTTATGCACTCACCGTCTCATCAAACGAGCCTAAAAACATTAAAGGCGCAATGACAAAAGACAACCGGATTGAATCCATGCAAGAAGAACTCAACCAATTCAAGCGTCTTTAAGTATGGGAATTGGTTGAAAGACCAACGGGTCTCGTCATTGGTCTCAAATGGATTTGGAAAAACAAATTGGATCTTTGAAGGAATGTAATCCAAACAAGTCACGTCTAGTTGCTAAGGGTTATCGTCGGGAAGAGGAATAGACTTTGAAGAATCTTTTGCTCGGTTGCTCGTCTTGAGGTCGCTCGGATATTTCGCGTTCGCGGCTCATATGAATATGACGGTCTTTCAAATGGATGTCAAACCTGCGTTTCTCAACGGACAACCGAAAAGCGGTTTATGTCGACCAACCCGAAGGATTCGCGATCCAGAGTGCCCGAACCATGTCTACAAACCGAACAAAGCTCTTTATGGTCTCAAACAAGCCCCGGGCATGGTACGATAAGCTATCATCTTTCCTCATTGCTAATAATTTCACCAAAGGCTCGGTTGACCCAACTCTTTTCATACAATATCACGGGGCACATATCTTAATTATTCAAATTTACGTGGATGACATCATTTTTGGGTCTACACATAAAAAGTTTTCAATCGCTTTTGCAAAACTAATGAAGAAAATTTTTGAAATGTCCATGATGGGTGAACTTACATTCTTTCTAGGATTACAAGTTCATCAATCACCCCATGGTATTTTCTTGAGTCAGTCCAAATATGCCCTTGAATTGTTAAACAAATTTGTAATGAAAACCTGTGATACTTATGCCACACCAATGACTCATACCAAGAAGCTAGACGCTGATTTACATGGGAAAATAGTGGACCCTACCAAATACCGAAGTATTATTGGGTCTCTCATGTATCTAACGACTAGCGGACTGATATTGTCTTTGCCGTTTATCTATGCTCCCTTTATCGATCGCGACCAACTGAAACCCACCTCTACGAGGCTAAACGAATCCTTCGATACATCAAGGAACCATTTACTGGGATCCGTATCAGAAGGATTACGGTTTTGAACTAATCGCTTTTGAGATCGCCGACCACACGGGATGCTTAGACTCAAGGAAAAGTACTTGAGAGCTCTACAATTTCTTGGTGATAAGCGGTGTCTTGGCAATCAAAGAAGCGAGATTGTACATCGTCATCAACCGGGCGTAATATGTAGCTATGTCCGCGTGTTGTGCTCAAGTCATATGGATGAGAACACAACTCAAAGACTATGGTTACGTGTTGATGTAATCCGATGTCTTGCGACAATCGGAGTGCATTGCGATCTCGTGCAACTCGATTCGGCAGACGAAATCAAAGCACATCGATCTACGCTATCATTTCATCAAGGACCACGTGGAGCAGTACCGCTGAATTATACTGGTATCGAAATACCAATTGCGATCTTCTCACCAAAGCCTTGCCTCCCACTAGGTTTAATGAGTTGATCCACGGTTGGTATGAGGTGTTTGACTCAAGAGGAATTGGATGACCTCTAAAACAGTCTTAAAACACATCAAACACCAAAATCTCTTTTGTAAATACTTTTCAAAAAACAAAATACAAAAATATAAAATCTGATAAAACAACAAAAATATTCTTCTTATCTATTTTTCTTTCAACATGGCAAGTACATTTCTTCCATCAACACTTTAACTTTTAAAATTCATTATTTTCCCGATCAAGTGTTGAGGGGGAGAAAATAATCACTTAACTGTTTCAAAACATCTGTGTACTTGCATGTTATCATATCCCCGGTTGTTTCTTTTATCAATGGTGGTAAAATTTCTGGTTCAATGACACTCCTCGGACTAAAATTTATAACCTTTCATTAGTTTCTTAAGTCGGGGGAGTGTCAAAGTTTCTTTCTCAAAATCTTTGTTTGGTAACCAAAATGGAAGTTAAATGGCTTTGTATGAAAAAGGAAAAGGTGGAGGGACCAAAATCGTCAAAATGTTAAAGTCATTTTAATAAAACACTCTCCACCTAACTATTCCATCACATTTATTACTTACACCTAAAAGATCCTACGCCTAAGAATCGTTCATCCAATCTGTGTTTTTGATCATCAAACTGTAAGTGGATTAATGTTTCTAACATGTTTTTAAACATTGGTTTTGATTTTCAAATGAATCCAACGGTCAAATCTACTTATATGGTTGATTTTGTGTTCTTCGGATATGCGTAAGAACACATGATCATGTGTTATGTGTTTGTGGTTAAAAAGATAATGTCAAAATGTTTTAATAACATCAATGATATTTTTTCTATCCTCAAAACAAACCCAGAAACTCGAATTGAATGATTTTGAAAATTAGGGTTTATGCGTGAATTTGGGTGTTTTCAAATGTGAAGGTTCTTGGTCAAAAATATTGTTGTGTTATGTTTATATGATGTTGAATTGATGATATCCAGGTTCTATAACAACCCAGAAACACGGATTTACTCAAAATTAGGAATTAGGGTTTAAAGTTATAAAGTTTGGGTATTTTTGATTCATCATGAAATGGGTGTTAAAACTTGGCGTATAGACTCTCACAACATCTTAGAACTACCAGTAAAAGTTTGGTGCAATTTCCATGGTTAGAAATCTTATGCGTAATTCATAACCCTTAGGATTTTGACCTACGCGTATGACTTTCTACGCGTAAATGTTTAACAAGCTTTCATGCCATGATTTGATGTTAGAATGAATATATGCGTTAAGATTGATGTTATGATGTTTTATTTCAGGCTTGCTACTCGTAAAACTCAGAATCAAGGTCATTGAATCTCTACGCATAAGGATCACCTTACGCGTAGGAAGTTATGCGTAAGAGAAATCCTACGCGTAACTACTACGCATAAGGTTCTACAATGGGACTACGCGTATCCTGTGAAGGATATGCGTAAACAGTGACTCTATGCATAAGGTCTACTCTTACGAGTAAGCCTTACGCGTAAGGTCTTTATCGCCACTGCCGTAAGCCCTACGCATAAGGTCCCCTTTTCCCACGCGTAACATTTCTTCGGCGTAAGTAAGGATCCTACGCATAAGCCTCGCCTCGCATATACTTCTTACATTTACGCGTAACTTTGCCAATTCTACGCTTAAGCCTTGATTGACCTTCATTATGAATTGTTACGTATACAAACTTGTAAATAAACTAATCATAACGTCACGAATCCAATAATGTCACTAATAAACTTAATCGTTTGATATGTTGTGAACAATAAGTGATAAAATAAACTTTAAAACACTAAGTTAACTAACTCACGAAACATTTCACGACGTCATTGGACTATTGGACAAACAAGTGACTTAGGACTCATAACAATCATTGACACTGTATATTCAATAACTAGACAATAAAACCTTCGTTGACTAACATTATGTCTTTCGATATGTTGGTTCTTTTGGCTAATGTAATTTCGATCACGACATGGTCAGTCAAATGAATGAGGATGCACCAAATTCTCACAATTCTTGACATCTTCCCTAATGGCTATCCTAGAAAGATTGGAAAGAACAACCTCGGGGTTGACTTTGAAACCCTCACATGCTCGAAATCTTCTTGTCTCATTCTTTGTGGATATTCTAAGGAATCATCCCTACCGAACATGCTCTCACACTGCTACTGATGCAAATCTACATTCACACTTACGAATTCTATGCAGAGATCACCGGTCAAAGTGCGTGAATGTGACACTTAATCACAAACAAGTCACCATCACTCATGCGGACTTACGGGTCGTTCTTCTCATTCACGAAATTGAGCCAACCGACTTCTTTGCCACACCCTTCGAGGAGACAGTTCTTGAATTCACGATAGATATTGGCTATGATGAAGCTTGAGGATTGCTACTAAGCACTCTCATGTGGAGCTTAAGAACATTCCTCAACCGTGGAGAACCCTCTACCTCATCATCACCAAATCGGTCTCTGGTCGTGATAGTGGCTATGAGCATCCCAAGCTCATGGAACTACAAATCTTCCGGTCATTAATCAACAAAAGGACATCGAAATCTAAGCAATCGTTTGTTATGGGAAGATATGATGTCATTTCATAAGAAAATTGGCTCAAAGATTCCTATGTCGGATACACAAAATTGTTGATCCAGAGAGCACTTGGACTTAATCCCATATTCCACAGAGGCTCAATGACCCGCACAATCACGATATGTTGGTGAACCTACACTATCGATCGAGAATCAAAGAATCGTCAACAAAGAAACAGTCTTGTATTACTGATCATCTTCGTCTAAAGAACTCAAGAAGCTTGAAGCGTATAAAAGGTATCTAGTAGCGATAAAGAAGGCAAAGTTGGTCATCTTGATGAAAACCTTCGTGAACTCCTACTCGGAGAACAAGAAGAGGAAGTCTTTGAAGTGCGATGAAGTTACGAAAGTCAAAGGAAGTTTCCCAAAGGAATCCTCCTCGTAAAAGGACTGCCCTCTAAGGAAGCTACTCCCATCCCAATCCCTAAGCCCGAACAAAGAAAGAAAGCTTTTGGACGAAAGCTCAAGGTACCGACACGGATGAAGAGATTACATACTCAAACCGCAAGGATGACAATCCTTCAAGACCAAAACCTCCAAGTCCTCAAGGCGATAAAGGAAAAGGAAGACTCACACTTGTGCCCTATGATGAGAGCTCAAGAAGAAGAAGAAGAGCTCTGGATCAATCCTACAGAAGTCGTTTAAATTGTTAGTCACCTTCAAAAAGTCAAGAATTTGCAAAAGACCAAATGGGTGGACCTGAGGATCAAGTGGTCTTGCCCATCTTCACGAGATCCCGATGCGGTTAATCAACCCGATAAGGATCCGTGCCACCACTCTTGTGTAACAACAAAAGCTTGTGGAGGATACTATCGAATATGACTTTGAGAAATCAAACCGAGAAGTCCGAGAAAGATAAAGATGCCGATTATGACAAGTTACTTGGAAAGTCCTACACGCTCACGAGAGGAAACTTCGAACCGCCAAGGACCCCGAGTCTCCTCATGTCTCTTCCTCATCGATTCATCATCTCACCCTCACCACCACCATCAAAGAGATCAACCAAATCATCATCCAAATCGGTGAAGAAACCACCTCGATCTTGGATTTCTCATACACATGAAAGAATTGTGAAAGTCACAAACAAGTCGAAAGAAAGACATGCTATCTGAGGCTAAACTTTCTCAATAAACAAATACAATATCTACATGACGAGAATGACAAGATGCAAGAAGAAAGGAAGTTTATCCGAGAATTCATGAGAAGTCATCGTCAAGAGGAATTGAACGAAATGATCGAAGGTTACACTAACAAGTACCTTGAAATATCGTTCCTAAAGTCACAAAGGAGATGTTTAACAGATAACTATATCCAAATCTTATGCGGATAGCCAAGCAAACTATAAGATCAACACCTTTAACCGTCACAATCAATCCATCGATCCTGTAGTTTTCTCGGATAATGAATTGGTGGCCAAGCTTGTCACACAAATGTCTAAGCGATCCGGGACATTTACTTATGATGAAGGAAAGTTTTTCAAGCATTCTTTGGACTACCAACTCAAAAGCATGTAGATTCAAGCGAAGGCCTAAGCGTCCTAGAGGCGATAAAGATAAGGATCGGATAAGAATGATGAAGCTAAGCGTCGGAAGAAGTCCGGTGAATCATCTTCTATGTTACCTCCTCCTCAACGGACTCCCACTCAACAAAGGTCTCCTCCCGTTCTTCTACAAATAAACCTCGGGGCGATTCCGAGTTACCACCCCTAACTCGAAAACCGGTGATCAATTTGAGTATACGGGTGGTGACGATGAAGAGGTCCTGAGCCCTACAACAACCCACCTCTCCCAAACAAGTTCGAAACGGAATCATCATCTAGGCCTTGAAAAGAAGAAGAAGAAGGCACCCATGGTTGACGTCGTATCATGGCTAGATGACGATAAAATGAAGAATTTGAATGGTTCTCTACTCTTGTTAACAACACTCCTACCACGAAGAAGGTCGAATTTGGTAGACGGTAATACATTGGAGCATGCAAAACTTTTGCAAGAAAAGTTCCATGTGAAGAAGATGGCGAAATCCGAGTTGAAGCGAATCAAGAATGAAGCATTTCAAGCTGTTAAAAGACAGACTCGAAAGTGCCATCGAGGTCGAATATCACCTTGAGAACATTGCTCGAGCCATGTCTAACAACATGGATTGGCTCAACCGAAGCAAGCGTCGACTTCACTAAGCGGGACAACCTCCATACTACACCGATCGGTCAAAACCTCTACCAACAATTGGCCAACCAAATGAACCTAGGTTCCATTCGGATATTTCTTCAACAAAGACACGGAATTTCTTCTACATGGTGGCGATGGATCAAGGAAATACGCTACATCTTTGACACTTCCATTTCCTGCGACCATATACTCAAACCGCATAGCCATCGAGGAACGTGCCAATCACTTGTGTTCGAGCAAAGTGGAAGCATACGACCGCGATGCAATGTACGGGATTCATCATTGGCGGGCGTCAAGAATCTACTACGAAGTCGAGGTTCAAGTCTCAACATGCGGTGTTCGAGACTAAGGATATCGTTGCCATCAAACATGTTGTTACGTCATCTAAGTGGGACTACACCTTTCTTAAGAATATCGTGGTCAAACGACAAGATGAAAAGGACTATGCTTTCTCTGAAGTGACTTTGAGAA
Source organism: Chrysanthemum lavandulifolium (assembly GCA_022545495.1). Taxonomy (NCBI): domain Eukaryota; kingdom Viridiplantae; phylum Streptophyta; class Magnoliopsida; order Asterales; family Asteraceae; genus Chrysanthemum; species Chrysanthemum lavandulifolium. Next base: position 219,289,448 of record CM040239.1, on the reverse strand, counting down.
TTTGTCTATCAGCGACATTGAAGACATGTACCTTGCTAAAGTACAAGGTCGCATGAGGCAATTTTCAATCAAGTACAACGTGAATTCATCAAGTCATCGCTCATCTTCATCGACGCATAGTCATCAAGGAACGTGTAGAAGATCTTCAAATGGCGATTGAATCTTATCGGACCCGTGTCAACTTCACACCACCTCGGCTAGATCTTCCCGACATCAACCGACTCTCACAATATACACTCATCGGCCAAACCTTTCGGCGTCATTTACCGTAGTGAACTACAAAGAAACGCTTAATGGCGTGTAGTGAACTTCACAAGTTTGGGGATCACACTTTGAAGATGGTTAGGGACGGATTGGCATATAGGTTGAAGGACATACGTCAAAAGATTGGGTCTCTAAGCGATGGAATTCTCGGGATCGCGGGGATGTGAGGAGGATCATCGAAATGATTGATGAAAGGTTGTATAGAAGGGATCGCCTGGAAGATTGAAAGCTATGTTGGTGGTCACCCAGGATTAACATCACCGGCTTTCAGCCCGATTCACACTCTGGCGACATCTCGGACTTCACAGTACCCCTGAATTGTTTCTTTCATTATAAATTTGGATGTGTGATTATGTATGTCAATGGCTTGTGCACACATAACAGTGTACAACCCGTAATTGTCAAGAAAGGACCCTGTGGTATGCTTCAGTGCCTTAATCCTTATAAAAAGATCGAAAGCTTCTTATTTTTGAGTAAAACCTATCAAACCTTTCATTTTTCAAGGTTTTTCTCAAAAGAACAAGTACTTCCCCATATGCTTTTCAAAACCTCAACTGTTTATATCACTTGTTGAGGGGGAGTATTTGTACTAAAACTTTGTTCACAAATTGTTCATAGTGGTCATCTTCCCGCAACACTCGAAATGGTCATATTTATTCTCAACTTTTCAAAAATAACATTTTATATGCCATTTTTAAGGGGGAGAAAATTATGTGATAAGAAATATGTTGTGTAAATGCAAATGAATCTTTGTGTAATAGACTTAACCAACGAATTGATTTGTATTAAAGCATTTAGTAAATCGAAAAGACTTGTCTGGACGGGTAATAATTTCAAGCTAGTTAAGCTAGTAATGTAAACGTCACTACTACAAAAATCTATAAACACCCCAAATAGAGACCGGTTATACAAAACCATGTTCCTATGATCAAAAATTAGCGGAATGGAGCAATTGAGATTGGTTTCTTGAAAACCCGCCATAATAATACAAACGCATGAAAATTGGTTTTGCGGTGAAAACCGATCTTTTACATAATCAAAGACACCGGTGCGTAGGTAACAACATGTTTATATGTATTTATGTTATAGACACCGGTTTTTTAGAAATAACTGGTGTTAGTGCTCTCTAAATTGAACATCCATCCCCCAATGACTCTCCACCCCTTTGAACACCAAAATTATGAAAATAGTGTGCAACTAATTATTATAAATAACCATAAATGCTCTTAACAAAAGCAAAGCCGGCACAATAATAATAATAATAATAATAATAATAATAATAATAATAATAATAATAATAATAATAATAATAATAATAATAAATGTGCGGATATTGGATATGGGTTTATTCCTTTCTCTTTTTCTTCCTTTGGAGAACTTGAGAAGATCACGATCCTTACTTAAGCGGGTTCGGCGTTTCTATGACCCAGGGACATTGGAGCGCGTCGTGAGCTCATATCTTTAATAGGATTGGTTTCACAATTCTTTAGAGGTGTGGGAGCTCAGTTGGTTTCGAGGCTCCCACCAATCTTTTGTAATCCTATGAGTTTTAATAAAAGTGTGTTTAAAAAAAAAAAAAAAAAAAAAATAATAATAATAATAATAATAATAATAATAATAAAGTGATGTTTAAATAAAAAAAATAAAATAAAATAATAATAATAATAATAATAATAATAATAATAATATTGAGAAAAATTCATTTACATACTTTTATTTTGTTACATGCCGAGCGAATAATCCTCAGCATCCATTTAATTTGATCTAATGGTAGAGGTTAATTTAAGATTTAATTTATTCAACCTATTTTCTTGTCTTTTCTTGTATTTCTTAATTTTTTGTCTTTCTTATTTATTCACGTATACTGGTTTATCTTTTCTTTGTCTTTCTTATTTTTTTCTTCTGATTTCTTACGTTTTCATCCATTTTCATATGTTTTCACACGTTTTCGTCCATTTTCATACGTTTTCGACCGTTTTCAGACGTTTTTATACGTTTTCATACCTTTTCGTCCGTTTTCAGACGTTTTTTAGACATTTTCATACGTTCTCATCCGCTTTTATACGTTTTCGTCTATTTTCATACGTTTTTATCCGCTTTCATCGTTTACATACATTTTAAATACATTTCATCGTTTTAATTTGTTTTCATCCGTTTTTATACATTCTGTCTGTTTTCAAACGTTTTCAGCGTATTCATACTTTTCGTCCATTTTATACGTTTTAAATACTGTTTTCATCGTTTTCTTGATTTCCACGTTTTCATCTTATTTCATACGTTTGGGCGTTTCGCGTTTTAAATACTTTTATGCGTTTTCGAGCGCTTTATATTGTTTCCTATATATTCATCCAATTTCTATACGTTTTTCTACGTTTTGGCCATTTTATACGTTTTTATCCGTTTACATACGTTTTCGACCATTTTTATACATGAGAAAAGCAATTAAATGACCAAAAGTAGACGTCCTTGATGTCCTTGAGAAAAGCAGTTTTATACGTTTTTGTCCGTTTATATATAACTCAAAAGAATCTAAGGTGGTGTTTGTTTTTCTTTAAAATGTCTTAACAGGCCCTTAATGAGCTAAACATCTTAATCAGTCAGACATTTTGGGCGGTTAAACTGTTTGTTTTTTTTTCTTCGTTCAAACATGGTCAGAGGCAATAACCTTTTAATGGTCTAGACTTGGGAGGTGTATCTTAATGGCTCTTAATGCCTCTTGTTGACACAAAATAAAGATAATAATAAAAGCCTTTTCACTCTCCCATTCCCTCCCAAAAAAACAAAAATAAAAAGCCTCTTGTTAGATTCAGATTCAGACATTTACGCCTCAGATTCAAATTCAGATGTGCGGTTCAGATTCAAATTCATAGCCTCTTAAAAAACAAACACTACATAAGTCTGCATCATTGGGTATAATAGTTAGTATCTAATATCACTTGTATATTTAATAAACATAGTTAATGTCTAATATTACTTGTGATATTTTATAAACAAAATCCATCTAGTACCTGAAAGGTATAAAAATATTAGGATACACATATATAAACAGACATATAAGAATATAACGGTATTACAAAAGCATATGAAAACAGACGAATTCATACGAAAACGGATGAAAATGTGTGAATATGGAAACAAATGTATAAAATGTATGAAAACGGATGGAAACGTGTGTGAACGGACGAAAACGTATGAGAATGTACGAAAACGTTTAAGATAGGCCGAAAACGTATCAAAACGGGCGAAAACGAATAAAAAAATATGTAAACGGACAAAAACGTATGAAAACATCTTAAAACGGCCAAAAACGAACGAAAACGTATGAAAACGGACGAAAACATATGAAAACGGACAAAAACGTATGGAAACGAATGAAAACATTAAAAAATGATGACAACGTATGAAAATGGACAAAACGTATAAAAACGGATGAAAATGAATGAAAACTGATAAAAACGTTTAAAAACGGACGAAAATGTATGAAAACATATGAAAACGGACGAAAACGTATGAAAACGGGCGGAAACATATGAAAACGGATAAAAACAAACGAAAACATATAAAAACGTCTAAAAACGGCCTAAAACGTATGAAAACGGACGAAAACGTATGAAATCGTCTTAAAGCGGCCGAAAACAGAAGAAACGTATGAAAATGGACGAAAACATTAAAACCAAGTAAATGTTTTTATTGTGTGATAGTTAACGTTATAAACAAGAAAATGTTTTTACTGTGAGTACGGCCGAAAACGTATGAAAACTTACGAAACGTATGGAAATAGACAAAAGCATAAGAAAATGGGCGAAAACGTATGAAGAGTATGAAAACGTATAAAAACAGAAGAAAACGTATGAAAACGTATAAAAACGGGCGGAAACATATGAAAACGGATAAAAACAAACAAAAACATATAAAAACGGCCTAAAACGTATGAAAACGGATGAAAACGTATGAAAACGTCTGAAACCGGCCGAAAACAGAAGAAAACGTATGAAAACGGACGAAAACGTTAAAACCAAGTAAATGTTTTTATTGTGTGATAGTTAACGTTAAAAACAAGAAAATGTTTTTACTGTGAGTACGGCCGAAAACGTATGAAAACGGACTATAACGTATGAAAACTTACGAAACGTATGGAAATAGACAAAAGCTTAAGAAAACGGACGAAAACGTATGAAGACGATAAAAACGTATAATAACAGAAGAAAACGTATGAAAATGAACGAAAACGTATGAAAACGTACAAAAACGTATGAAAGCGGATGGAAACGTATGAAAACAAATGGAAATATGTGAAAACGGACGAAAATGTATGAAAACGGATGAAAACGTTTGAAAACTAATGAAAAGGTTTGAAAACGGACAAAAGACGTATTAAAACGGACAAAAACAACTGAAAACATATAAATACGTCTGAAAAAGGCCGAAAACATGTGAAAACGGACGAAAACGTATGAAAGCGGACGAAAACTTATGAAAACTTCTGGAAGCGGCCGAAAACCTTTGAAAACGGATGAAAACGCATGTAGACGGACGAAAAAGTTAAAAAAAAGAAAGTGTTTTTATTGTGAGATAGTTAACTTTAAAAACAAGAAAATGTTTTTATTGTGAGTAAGGCCGAAAACGTATAAAAACAGACGAAAACATATGAAAATGAACGAAACATATAAAAACATATGTAAACGAAAGAAAACATATAAAAAACGGACGAAAACGTATGAAAACGGACGTAAACGTACGAGAACGGGTGAAAACGTATGAAAACAGACGAAAATGTTTGAAAACGGACGAAAACGTTTGAAAATGGACGAAAACGTATAAAAACGAAAAGTTACATATGAAAACGAACGAAAATAGATGAAAACGTATGAAAACGTATAAAAACATATGAAAACGGACGAAAACGGATGAAAACGCACGAAAACGTAAAAAACGTATGAAAACGGACGAAAACAAGTGAAAACGTATAAAAACGTCTGAAACGGCCAAAATCGAAAACTTATAAAAACATCTGAAACGGCCAAAAACGTATGCAAATAGATGAAAACGTAAGAAAACGAACGAAAGTAACATAATTCATATATATCAAGTTTATAAAAAACAATGGCCAAAAAGCGGCGTGACGGCATGACCAAACGTCACGCTTTTACAAGTCCTTTGCGAACCTATTAGAACAGTGATTATCGTAAGTAGGGGTGTCATTGGGCCGACCCGACCGAGCCGAACCCGACCGAGTCAATTCGGTCGGGTTACTCAGTCCAAAATCTAACTCGGGTCAATCGGGTCAACCTGCTTAACCCGAGTACTAATTAGGTCGGGTATCGGGTTTAAATACTTTGCCGTCGGGTTCGGGTCAACCCGACCGACCCGAGTTAGGAATTTTTTTTTTTTTTTTTTTTTTTTTTTTTTTTTTTTTTAGTTGTTGAATGTATTCTTTAAAAGTCTAATTAATGTTGTTTTATGTAATATGTTGCGGTAGGAGAGTTAGCAGGTATAGCGGTCGGATCGGTATGCATTAATTCCATCTTAGCGGGTAAAGCTTTGATCATATAATTATATTTTTCCAAGTAAATAAATATTGTTCTAGCATTAAAACATATAACTTGTAAATGAATATTTAGGCCAATATCGGGAGGATCAATGAACCCAAGACGTACCATTGGACCAAAGATTGGCTAGCAACACGTATAAAGGTATTTGGGTTTATATTGTCGGCCCCATAACGAGAGGCGTTAACGGGGTGATGTGTTCTGATTTATTCGAGCAAAAAGCGAACAAGATCGGAAATCTCTTCATTTGGATTCATGGCCAATTCAATCCAATTAGCTTAGTTACCTTAGATCCATGGCCAATTCAGTCCAATTAGCTTAGTTAAACTTCATCCAAAAACCATGCACGTCGCAAGAATCAAGCAAACAATGGAGCTAACATGTATAATGAATTTCCAAACACCCTATTTAATTTTATTTTAGAAACAGGTCCTTAACAAAATGCAAAATCACCGCTTTTACATGCAATTACTCATTTTCAAATAGGGTCGAACCGACCGACTTGACCCGACCCGACTTGACCCGAACCCGACTAACCCGAGTTCAAATAGGGTCGGTTTGATATATTATTTTTACCCTCGACCCGACTTGGACCCGACCCGTTTGACCCGAACCCGACCAACCCGACCCGAACAGCACCCCTAATCGTAAGTTTGTCCCCATCTTTTTTTTAACAATTAAAGAATTTATAATTAAATATCAAGTAATTATAAAAGTGAGACTCAACCTTTTGATCAGTAACTATGTACGTATAACTTTCACAGTTCAAAGTGACCTATCTACCCGAAGTAAACCCCATTATCCTTCAAAGACATTGACCACCCCACCTCCATCGCACGACCATCGAACGCCACCACATAACCACCAACCGCCATCGGACGCTGTCACTCCCAGCGCCAACATACGATATTCTCTATTTATCTTTCTCAATCCGTTGGTTTTTCCATTAAATTAATCATCTTGTCTGAATGTATTGCAGATTTTATCAAATTAGAATGAAATGATTCAAAAGGCTCGGTCCAGAAGGTTATTTGTTAGCTTTAGTCAAATTAATTGTGCTTTTAATATCTGATTTATGTGTATGTTTGCTTGGAGATTATTGATTGATATGATCGTAGATGAAACCTGAACACAATGTGTTCGATAAAATGCTGAACACTGTTGACTGTTGTAATTGTAGATGTAAATGTGTGTATTTGGGATTTAGAATCAAAGATGAATATAAGGGGTTCGATGAAATGCTTAATTGAATACTACATTGACCATGTCGTTATTTGTTTGCATTAGTCATATTTTTTGATCGGCGTGTGATTACGCGAAGAATGGAGTGTTTAATCAGGGTTATTGTGCTTGAAATAAGATTAAAGCATGCTATGGGTAAATAATTAGGCTTGATATAGTTTTTCTTCAGCTCATTTGTAAGATGAGTCAAATTTTGCTTAATATAATTTGTATGATAATGTGGATTTGTAGTCATTAATGTGGCTTTTTAGTTTACAAGAATGAGCGGTGTCGATTAGTGTATGTGTAAACAAAACTTACATATGAGTTTTAAGCCGTATTTTATTTCTTTAGGTCTGTGAAGGTTTCAACTTTTCGGTTTGATTCAATTGCTTTTAATTTTCACAACAATTTTTTGTTCTAAATTGTTGAATACCTTGTTTGAAATCGTCAGCGATGTGTTATGCATCGATTATGTATGCGCTTTTCAGGTACACAAATCATCACTTAGCTTTGTTTTTCATAAAATATCACACTTTTTGCAGGTGCTAACATTGGTTAATTGATGTGTTGTAGTAGGACGACTACTGGACGGAATCCCTTTGTTGTAATATTTTTTATGGAACAGTTTCAAATGATACCACATCAGTTGCCTTTATCAAAGCAATTCACACTCTTGATCTGCCAGGTCACAACGTATGTTTCTTGAGTCGATGTGTATGTTAATATTGTGCTTTTACTTGTTTCTCCCGTTAGAAATTTAGATGATGCTAATCTACCCATTCAGGCATAGTGGGTCGAAGTTACCACCTTATTCAGAAATCAGAATATATGTTTATATGCGAACTTATTTGTTTTGTTTTGTGGTTTAGTTGCGATCCCATATACACCTACGGACATTTGAATGCCACTGAGCTAACAAAGGAATTTTAAGGTAATTTTCAATTTTATTTATCATCACATTAGTATTTAGTTCTGTATTCACTGCTTGAAATTAGTGCAGACATTTTTTTTTTATTTTTTTATTTTTTTTTATTTTTTTTAACTTATGAATAGGTTGATTTGGGTTGTGATCTCAAAAAAGAATAAAAAAGAGTTTGGTAAAATTAAAGAATTTGGCCAAACGAGGAACGCGACAAATGCTATTTGGCGTAGCATATCACAGGTTAGTATTAAAGCACTTAAGGTATTTGCTTATAAGGTCATCAGTATGTTTCGTTAAGTGTTTTATCTTTGAGTTGCATTTGGCACATTAGAGTTCTCATATTTTTTTCCAAACAACTTGCATGGATGAAACTAGAATTGTGCAATAGATATATTGATGCTCTTGTTCACTTGCTTGCTTGTTTATGAAATGTGATAGTTGACAAACATCGGCACCTCTGGCTTCCAAATAAACAAGCAGAAAAAAGCCTGAAAGTCTCAAATTAGCTATCTTGGGAAAACATGGCTATCCTATAATTAAAATTCCTGTTTGCATATGAAGTAAATATTATGTATGTGATTGCGGTTTTAGATTTACTCAACCAACACCTAACATTCGAATTGGAAATATGATAGCTTAAAATGGGGTGTTTCTTTCAGCTAATTTTGTGTTTATTTGTGTTTTTGGGGTGACATTTTTTTAACACGGCTATATATCAAATGTTTTTTCTTTGATGCTAATGACATGATTGATTGCCTTTTGTTGTGTGTCATTTGTCATTGTTAATTAACTTGCCAATTTGTTTTTTGCTTTGAAAACCTATCTTATTTGTTGTATAACCATTTATTTCATTAATTTACATGTAGGTACCTTGGAGTGACGAGCTTCCATTAGAGAACAAAGAGTTGAACGACATCATTGGTGCATGGTTTACATTGTGGCGTGATTAATCCTAGAGAATTATGTTTAGTTATGTTGAATTCTAGTGCTTTTCTTTATAGTTATTAGTTGAATTCTAGTGTTTTAATTTGGATTTTGTCTAGGATTTATGTTTAGTTGAATTGAAGTATTTTCTTAGTTTACTTTATCAATTTCGACATTTATGGTGTATTTTAATCACCTTATATATATTTGCTACATTTATATTTCTTATTTTGGTGAGTCAAATTGTAGATTATAGAATTTCTAAAAAATTGAAAAATTTTAGAAATTATTTTTTTAAGAAAATAGATTGGATGCTTCTATAAAGACAGGTTGTCGGAGAACCGGTGTCAATGTCTTGTAAAAATATGTTTGTTTACTCTATAATGGAGACCGATTTTTAGGATAAAACTGGTGTTAATGCTTCTAATAGAGACAGGTTGCCAAACCGATTTCTATATGTTTCGATCATGGAGATACCCCCCTTCAGAGAGCGGTTAAAAAACCACTCTTCATGGGCTATTTTGACTGGTTTCTGTGTGATTTTTTGTAGTAGTGCGTGTCTCGCAAAGGACTTGTCCGAGTAGAAAGTACCATTCGAGAAACTCTTGGTAAACATGAACTCTGACGGGTATGACAACCTTTCGAGGTTTGTCTACACCTTCAAGGTAGTTATTAGAGCTAGTTGTCACCTAAAAGTCGACAATGTAACTCTTTAACTATACAACGTAACCGTGTCTCGGGGGATTGTCTATCTTGAGTTGATCAATTCAAAAGTGCGCGCTCTTCCCACACAAAGTCTGATTTCCATCAAAACTCTAAAGCACATGTGGAGGGGAGTATTATGCAAAATCCTATCTCTCACGATGGTTCAAACATGATTTTCATTTACAAACCCTTTGAGAGATTCATCACAACTGTGGTTTTAATGGCAACATAGGTTAGTCATGGAGTTATAAGGTGACTAAGGTTAGGAATAACTGTCCTATGATCCGCCAGAGTCGGAGGGATCTACCCAAGGACATCACAAATAGTTAGTACTTAGAAGTCCTTAGGTATGATTATAAAAGGAGAAAATGAGAATCGGAGAAAGAAGGAGTTGAAGAATTAAAAAGAAATGCAAAGAAAAGGGTGAAAAGAAATAGCCCTCCAAATTATTCAACTTAGAGGCGCACAAGGTTCAATTCATATGCTCTTGGTTGTCACTTAGTGACGCCGGTATTGAAGATTAAAAGTCGTCATGGACCCGGTGGCGCATGCACTAAACCTTCTTAGCCACTCAAGTTTCTCTCAGCGTAAGCTTGTTTCATTCTCACAGGGAACCCTACGTAAACTATTGGCTTTCTCTTGAGATCACCGGTATTGAAGAAGGAGACCCTCTCTAGTCTCCGCCGGAAAACCAAACGCACTATCGAGTCTAGAGCCACGAGATTCATCAAAAGATCTCTTAGGTACACTTGACATTTTATCACTTGACGTTCAACAATAAGAATTTCGGTGGTACATTATCGAGTCCTTCATGGATCTTAGCAATCTGTCGAGAACATTTATGAGAGGTTCACATCTGTGATCCTCGATGATTGAATGGAAACTCCTACCGGGTCAACATCAAACACCACGGCAAGTAGTCACCGGTAACTCCCGTGGATTACGCGGAGTGTGTCTCAAACGGTCTGATCATGAGGTGATGCTTGATGTACCTCGGCTAATCTGAATCAGATGTACTTGGTGACATCGCGTTATCTCACTTGTGGGACTCCAGTTCGAGGCGGCCTTTGTAAGAATTAGAGTTGTGTTTTCACACTATGTTGTTAACACTCGAAATTCAAACTTGTAAGTCTTAGGAACACGCTTATTACTAACCGCTTGAAATGTTTTCTTCTTATGGAAGCTCGGAGCGGGATGATCGTCTTGATTCTTCTCATGCTCACGCCAACATCATCACTAATGGAAGTTCCATTCGAAGCAACACAATCGAATGATTCTTCGTGAAACCAAAGAATCTACAAAGTTAAAGACTTAAAGAACTTCATCGGATTGAATTCCAACGTCAAAGAGCGTGTGAGCATGTTGAAGAATGACGTGGAGACACCGGAGCGTGAAGCGCACTGAGGCGGACTTGATGCGAGACTACAACATACTATCACTTTCATCACAAAGAACAATGATCAAAGAACAAAGTTAAAGATGACGTCAAAGCATAAGCTGTTCAAAGACAACTATCTCTACACCGGGAGATTGTTCGAATCAAGGCAATTCTTCTCACAAGAAAGAAGAATGTCGAAGAAGCCGTCGAGCTACTATTACATCAACGCCTTCACCGTTCATCACCAACACTTGGGGAGATTGTTGGAATCACTCCTAAACCATAATCAAGTGTTTGTAATTAATATGTAATAGTTAGCTTTATTATGGCCTTTATGTTTGCAATTAGCCTTAGGCTTATGTAGAAGGCCCATAAGCCTAGGCCTTAGTCCATTAAGAAAAGGAAGGAAACTAGAGTGTTGCCTCAGCTTTCCTCCTATAAATATATATGTAAACCTCACTGGGGTTGGTTGTTCAAGTTATTTTCTCTCATACACTCTACGCCTAAACCGTCTTTTATATCGTATGTGTGTGTGTGAATCTTGTTCAATCGCCTTATCTCTTTCTATATTACTTGTGTTTGTAAAACTAGTGACCTAACAGTACTCTAAGCAACATTTAGCAAACTAAACCTTTTAAAGCCAGATCATTGGGGAAACGAAAGATCTAGTTCACCCCTTCCATTTAAAGTCTTGAGGCTCAAGTAGTAGCACTCAAAGGAAGAATCGACTAAATAAAACTCTTACGACATACCTGAAGGTGAAAAGGAGTCCGTAAAAGACCGAAGGGAATCTTATCCCCAAGGACTAACGTTGAGACCCACGCCATGAAGGGATTTGTAATCCCATTATGTGTGAACCTCATTAAGGCCAGGAGTAATACTTATCTAGTGTCCGGCAAGATGCACCTTGATCCAGAAAGCTATTCTGAGTATCAAACATGAAGGCTGGTATTTGACCTATGTCAAACAATACTTAGCATGTTCGAAAAGAAAAATTAAAACAATTAGAAACCATCAAATCTACCTGTACAAACTGAAATTTCCAGATAGAAATGGGAATGCATAACAATGGACCCTAGTACCAAGTCACCAAAGACCCCTATCGATTATAACACTACTTGGGTAATAATTGATCATCTCACCAAATCCACCTATCCCTACCAAACAAAGAGAACGACAACACGGGCAAACCAGCACGGTTTGCTTGAAGCAAGGCGCTACAAGTCATAGCGTTTCAATTCTCCTCATTCCTAATAGCGATAACCATTCACATCTGATAAGATCGTTTATAAGCTCAGCTAGGGATCATTAACAAAGATAATAAACATAATACGCAGCGAAATAATCAAAACAATACTTTGTTATTGCTAAAGGTTTTTATTCACTAACACTAACTAATCTTAGACGTTTATGGGAACACGTCTACTAACTAAACTAATAACCTAGGCGTTTACAAGACTATACGCCTAGGACACACACACACCTTTACTAGACGTCTACATTATGGAAGACTTAGATTAAAACCTACACCTATGTCCTCTTTATATACCAGAGGATAAGGACTAAATAATAAAACTTCCATTGCAAGCAAGTCCTTCCATCTTTTAGTAGGTTTCCTTCTTGTCATATTAAGTCCCTCTTGTTTCATTCTTTTTGTCTTATCAACTCAAACTTATAATTCCCAACAATCTTCCCCTAGTTGATAATGACAAAACCATTCTTGAACGAACTTCCCTAGATGAAGTAGAGAAATTGAGATCAGGGATCTCACAATGAATGAAACAAGTATGCCTTTCTTTGTCTTCCCCTTAATCCATGCACGTCACTTCAACATCTCTTCCCCTTTTTGTTATTATCCAAATAGGGAACATATGCAAATAATGATCTTGACCACCATGAACCTATATCATACTTCCAATCTAAGACTTACAATGCTTTAAATCACCCACCATTACGCACCATAAGAAAAATGGATCCAAAACAGTAGAAAACCTCAACTAGCAGTAGTAATAATGATCAACAATAGTAAAAATCAAAACTTCCCTCGAGTGATGCATGTAGATGGTTAAACATTTAACAATAAGCTTCTCCTAAAAACCATATGTTAACCATCTTCTTGATTCTTCAAAATCTGTAGGCTTTATGTAATGATCACTTGTGAAGAAAACCAAATATAACGAATTTGATGAAGAAGTAGAATTTCCCAAACTTGTGTCTTAAATCTTGTACTATCCACGGAACTCCATACTTATACGAATCACCAAATATAAGTAGACCGCAATCCCTTGACAAGAATCCTCAACTAGTATGAGACACTGAGCACTACAATGTAACTCCTTCAAGTGATAGCCAATGTGTGCATAGAGCATCATAAGAAAAATCACACATTGCTAGATTCAACAAGCTAGATGATAAGAACACAAACCAAGTAATTCCACTTCACCTTCAAATAAGTGATAAATAATCCTCTTCGTAATCAATTCTTCAATAAATCTCCAAAACGAGCCTTTTTTTAATCCTTTAATAACAAATCAACTTCTTCGTGTGTGTGAACCAAATAACCTGTGTGTGTGTCGTCCAAAAATCATAACAATATGCTCGACTTCCCCTTAAATTGAGATCCATATGAAAAGCAGTACTTTCAATAACAGTACTTTGAATAAAATCTTCGAGCTAGCGATGATTTCGTAATAGCGAGACTTTAACAAACATGCAAGACCTTGAATAAAACTTGAGCAAGACTTTGTGGGGCGCAGCTTTCAAACATATGAAGCGGTGAGAATTTCGATTTTGAGTAGCAGTACAATATCCACGTGCTAGAGCAGTACACGAATAATAAGAAAATATGAGCACAGTAGCCATGGTCCATGTGACGTCTTCCCACGTGAATGACAAAATAATACCATACTATTAACCTCGTGGGTCCCAGCAGCAAAAACGAAACACCATAGAGTATAATTAATTACTACATGAAATCCCACATGCCTCCATCTAGACACAATATAATAATCAATCCACAATATGCCTTTGTTTATAGGAAAAATATAATAATCAAGACTACCGTAATAACAGTGTATCACACCACACCGGATCCTCATTCAAAAACAAATAATAATAGATGTATGAAGCGTTGAAGCAAAAGGCATGAATATTATAATCGATTAAATCCCACAAACATAGAATCTTCATTCGCTACTGACCCAATATCTTAATAAATTTATTTCACCGACCAATCAATCTTCAAATCATGTGCAATTATTATCGTCGATACCAAAAAAATAAATTTCGTACCTTTATTTTACCACACCAGCTTCCTACGTCTACTGATGTTTTTACATCTGCTCTTCGATAACTTTTTACAAGACATGCTGTTTATTCAAGACTGCTCTTTTATTGACAACGAAAACCTTGTGAATCCCTATATCAAGAGCTCCCCGCTCTGATACCAATTGATAAGATCGTTTATAAGCTCAGCTAGGGATCAATAACAAAGATAATAAACATAATACGCAGCGGAATAATCAAAACAATACTTTGTTATTGCTAAAGGTTTTTATTCACTAACACTAACTAATCTTAGACGTTTATGGGAACACGTCTACTAACTAAACTAATAACCTAGGCGTTTACAAGACTATACGCCTAGGACACACACACACCTTTACTAGACGTCTACATTATGGAAGACTTAATTAAAAACCTACACCTATGTCCTCTTTATATACTAGAGGATAAGGACTAAATAATAAAACTTCCATTGCAAGCAAGTCCTTCCATCTTTTAGTAGGTTTCCTTCTTGTCATATTAAGTCCCTCTTGTTTCATTCTTTTTGTCTTATCAACTCAAACTTATAATTCCCAACAACATCAAACTTTAGAAGACCACTCCAAAGTTATTGGGAATCCATCTTGAAATGAGTACCATCTACCGTCTTCCGACTGATGGACTAAATGGAAGGACCATTCAAGCTATTGAAGTCATACTTCGAGCATGAGTAACTTGTTTGAAAAGTGGATGGAGCAGCAAATTGCCTTAACCGAATTCCCTTGCAACCACAAGACACCTCATAAGGCACTGTATGGTCAAAAGCGTAAATCAATCGTGTTCAAGAACAGAGATCGGCGGAACCAGCCCAATGGCTCCAAGCTTTTATCGAGAACCATGGATAATAGTGTGCAGACCAGAGGCCGAATACAAACAACCCAAATCGTCAAAATAAATACATAAAGGACTAGATGCCGCTTGAAGCTCAAGTCGACGAGAAATTAGGCTGAGGTTTCGCCTCCGAAAAGCATAACCCATTTTAACAGAACGCAAAGGGCAAGACCTTAATTTGTAAGATTAATCAGATCCTTCCCAAGATCGAGCTGGTAGTTTACCAACTCGGATTACCATCAGGACTATACGGTATACACAAATATTCTAGTACGAACAACTCGGAGAAAGCCAACTCACTGGCCCGGAACTAATTTAAGAAACTACTAGGAGATTATGCTAATCCAGAACCGCCTGCAAGCAGCACGTGATCGCTAAAAGAGCTACGCGGACAAAAGACGAAAGCCACTTGAGTTCAAGTGGGGGATAGAGTCATGTTAAAAGTTTCGCCATGGAAAGGCGTAATCCGCTTCGAAAACGTGGAAAGTTAAATCCTCGTTACATTGGACCTTTCAAAATTCTCACAAGAATCAGGCCGGTAGCCTACCAACTCGAATTACCACAAGAACTCCAATCCGTTCATAACATATTTCACGTATGCAACTTGAAGAAATGTCCTTCTAACGAAACTCATGCTATTCCCTTGGAAGAAATCCAACTTGACGAAAGATTAAATTTCGTCGAGGAACCCATTGAAATTATGGATCGAGAGATCAAACGGCTTAAGCAAAGCTGTATTCCTATCGTTAAGGTCCGTTGGAACTCTCAAAGAGGTCCAGAATACACGTGGGATCGTGAAGATGAATTCAAGCGTAAATACTCACATCTTTTCTCAACTTCAGCAAGTAACTCTAACTGAAAACCGAGGACAGTTTTCCTTCTAAGGCGGGGAGGATGTGACACACAGTAATTTTTCACTTATTATTAAATAATAAATGGTAATTTATTATTACTAAGCATAGTCATTAAGCATGCATAAGCTTGACTGATCATTTGAGTGGATAACTCGCATACTGTAGCTTGTTGCATTTCTTTTGCATTCATTGCATAATTTGAATTTTGTGAAATAATTGTCTTATAATTTAAATTTTAAGACGAGAGGGTATCTCGTTTCCCACTGTGACCGATACCGCACGCGTACCGACACTATGATAAGGGCAAATAAAAACATAAATTTAATCCCCGGAACATAAAACAATACGAATGTGATACCATTACAAAAACGTACTCTAAAAACGTTTCCGTATAAAAAGTGACAAATCATAATACTTCATTTACGGTTTAATATCGCGGGACACAAAATACTTAATATACCTTTCACTTAAATTATAACTCTTAACATCTAAAAGTATTATCACAAAGTGTATATTATAAATAAATTTAAGATAATTATAAAATCTTCCTTTATAAAAATTAGAGATATCAATCTCTGTGTCTTCTCCCCTCACGACAAAAACACCAAGAAAGAGAAGAAAAGCAGTAAAAGAGAAAACTAGTCTTCTTCTTCCCTAGGCATGCATCTTGTATAGGTCATATATCCCAAAGAAGAAACCCAACACCCTCCTTTCATCATCTCCAACTCTCCCTCACCAAAATCATGAATCATTTTGTCTCACCAATCTTTCTCTTGGAGGCGTTCAATGTCATTCGAATGGATACAAGTGCAACAAGACAAAAACACCAAGGGAGAAGCACACATCTATATCACTTCACATAGGGTCAAAGCTCAAGACTATCTAGGTTGCAGGAGTTTAGCTTAATTTGGCTTCACCCCAAGACCTCAAGATGGAAAGAAGAGTCAAAGCCTCCTAAAACACTTCTCCTATTACTAGTGAAGATGAGAGATGCCTCAAATCAGTTTCCCATCACCACTCTCACCAAAAATTAGGGTTTGTGAGACTTAGGGTTTTCAACAATTAATTTGGGGGTTTCGCAATTAGGAGAGCAATTGGGTTAATTCAAGCTTCATTGGTTTGGAACTTTCGAATCCGCTTTCATCCTCTACACCTTCGTCTCTCGAGTTAAGGTTATTAATTTTCCCTTGTTGTAATGTATGTGTGTTATGAACATAAATAATGGGATATTAAATTGGTACCTTGTATCGAAAATTGTTAAACATTTGTTTATGTTAATCAACAACTTTCCTTATTATTTCGTTGGATATGGTCTCGATGACAACCCACTCGGGTACTCGAGATATCCATCAGTCTATGTTCCGTGTTGATGTTCCGTGTTGATATGAAAATGTGGCTTTCTTGTTTGAAATTGTTTTCTGTCTAGATGTATGAACCAAAGAAATGTGAAGTTGAGATAATGGATTTTATAAAAACTGTTGTAATATTGAATAGAAGTGTAGTTGA
This sequence comes from Chrysanthemum lavandulifolium, assembly GCA_022545495.1. NCBI lineage: Eukaryota > Viridiplantae > Streptophyta > Magnoliopsida > Asterales > Asteraceae > Chrysanthemum > Chrysanthemum lavandulifolium. The sequence goes on along the minus strand of CM040239.1, from coordinate 219,271,967 downwards.
GTCAATGGAATCTCAAACCAAAAACAAGTGTATCATTTGAAGGTCCTCATGTGTTTTTGACTTTTTCCTTACCGATGCTAATGTGGTCCTAGAATACTTTCGAGTTAGATAGGTCATATCCGAGTCTCGTGTGGAGTCAAGATCACCCGGTGGGCGTCACTAAAATGGTTAAGTAGGAAGTTGGTCATGGTCAACTCGGATCTTTTCTTTCTTCCTTGAGTAATCGACCCAGCAGTGGGCATGAAAATGGGTCTTGCCACCATTGATCGAAAGGAGTAAATGGATTCATGTCTTGGTCGAAACTCAAAAACTCCCTAACGTTAATAGAAAGTTTATTAGTATCCTTACTCCGCGGTATGAAACCCGTTTGGAATAGGCTTCTAAGTTAAAAATAGTTGTAATAGGCTTGAATACGGAACGTGTGTACTTGTTACCCGGTCGAGAAGTCTCGACATCACGACCCAGGACATATTCATGTTAAGTTGTGTTGAGAATCTAGTGTGAATTGTTTTGAAACTCCTGCGTCAAAAATGATTAACCCCAAAAGCTCTTGCGTCAAGTAGGAATGCTAGCACTAGAACATGAAAAATGTAAAATGTCACCTAAAAACTTTGTATCAAACTATCAACTTGTGTATTAACTACTTTGGGCCACAACCCAAAATTTTCCTAAACCATCATTGGGTCGAAGCCCTTTCCTTATACAAATCCCACTTTGGGCCTAAGCCCAAGTCTGGCACCCTCGGAGCCGGGCCACAGCCCACTGTGGCATTGGAGTGTTCGTTTAAGAAATTCAAGCGGGTCAATGAAATTAAACTCGAAACGTAAATCGGAAATCAATTATAAAACCAAACTCATTTATCCCATATTCGAAATCTTCTACCTTAGATAACTATATATGTGTCGATGACTAAACAAGTGTAAAGGTTTATATACAATGAAATAAGTAATTAACAATATAATATACTTAATAAGATTTACACCAAAGTTTAACGTCAATTTGTAAACAAAATTTATGTCATGAAGGTTACTAGTCGTAAATTGTATATACTAAAAACCAATTTTTGATAAACAAATGATGACTAATATTATCATTATATCATATAATAATTTTGAGAGTCTTCAAATTTAACATAAGTATTTTCTAAAGACAATTAGAAAATAAATCAACTAATATTTGATTTTGACAATACTATTATGTGTCAACATAAATAAGTATATATACATTCATATACTTACTAGTAAAATATCGTAATTATTTTACAAACCAAATTTTGGATTTTAATACCATTATGAAAACAATATTAATTGAACCATTTTAAGTAAGTTCTACTTAAAACAATGAACTAAAACATTGCCCTCCTTATCTAGGTCGCGTGTCGGTGCAGCTTCACAATATTCACTGAATCCCACTTTTTGATTGCTTATTTGCTAAGGTGAGTTTCATAGCCCTCTTTACTTGATAAATTGTTTTATACATTTTGGGGTGAGAAAATATGCAAACCTTTTATGGACCTATTGATGATTACTATTACGTGGTGTAGCCTAAGCCCCACGATGTCCCTATAAATGCCCCTTTTCATGAACTGCCGCCTGCGAAGCGCGAATATTATAAATAGATCTATTGAGGGTGACTCCTCCGTTCGGTTGGCCATGCTTAGGCCAAGGCGAAACGTATACCATGTCGGAATCGAGTGTTGAGGGACAAAGCACTCGCATTGGTCCTATATATTGTATGATTTCATTTAGCATACAGAAACTGTCGTAGTATCGGTTGCATGAACTTAGTGCTAACGTAATAGACTTTCATCCATATATCATTATATTCTTTGTAATGATTATATGTCTTTGATTATGATCCATGCTTAATGTTTTATTATAAACCTATGAACTCACCAGCTTTTAGCTGACCTTTTTAGCATATTTTCTCAGGTGCTTGATTTTTTATGTTGGCAAGGCAAGAAATGACAAAGGGTCATAGTAATACTAAAACAAGTATTTTTACACATAATGATGTTTTATTTTGGACCACTATACTTATGGGATGTGCCCATTTTATTTAAACAATGTTTGCAAGATAATGATTTTTAAAACTATTTTATGAAATTAAAACGGAGTATGTATTCCGTTCTTTATTGCGTGGGTTGTGATCTCCGATTTCGTAGCTTCCCCATGACACGTATGCTTCCGCTAAACCAGATTTGGGGGTGTTACATCCGCCCCTGCCCACTGTCACCACCTGCTGCTGCTGCCAACGTACCCTGCTGCTGCCCAACGTGCCCTAGAAACCTCTTGATCTTGCTCCTGCTGCCGTTTCTTTGTTTTCAGAAATAGGTTTTAGGGTTTATTTTGAATGAATAAAAAGGATATACGGTTTAGATATATGGGATAGGGAAAAGTGTTATATGTCGATTATAGGGGAGTCAAAGAAGACCAAGTACCATTCAAATGTGATGAATCTAGACATCCTTTTAGAGTTTATAATTAGTGTACATTTTATAACAATTTTGGCCTAGGAAGTATACATGTAGGAGTGCATGTTATATGCATATTTATAAATGTGCACTTTTTTTTTTGTTTTTTTTAAACTTAGGTCATAATTATATATAGACACCATACTATATATCTAGTATAGATTTAACAAATCGTATGTAGTAGTATTTTATAATTCGTATACAAAATTCTTCCACCGCCGCTTATTATACAATTTCCAAAATTTGAGTTGTGACGCATTAAAGTTTAAAGTATATAACGGAGTTTTATATATATATATATATATATATATATATATATATATATATATATATATATATATATATATATATATATATATATATAGTGTCAAAACCGTCCGATGGACGGTATGACTTGTAGTTTTATTTTAGGTTTTAGTAGAACATATATATACTAAAAATATTAAAAGTTAAATTAAACAATTTACAACTATAATTACCATTAATTAAACTTGATGCATGTTTATAATAGACGTTTGAACAATCTAAATAGTTATTACCTTTTCAAGTTCCTCTCAACAACCTTGGCATATATGTAATAGATGTTTGAATAATGTAGTTTTCTCTATAGACTTATGTTATTTTTCTTATTAATAATACCGCTAAATAAACGATTATAACACTGCAAATTTAAAGCCACAAACGAAGTACTAAAATGCTTAGATAAAGGATTCGATCAATAAAACACAAGTTATGAAAGATAAAAATTTGAAACATTTTAGCAAAGATGGAAAATATGAGTGTGCGTGTTTTATGGGTCTTTCATAATTTCGACAACACATGTCTTTTTCTTATAAGGAATATTGTAATATTGAGGGATTAAATGTGATTTAACAATTATATTTGACCTATGTAAGACTAATATCAACGCTTACAATTCACTATTATCATATTTACTATAGAAAGAGAACTTTCAACATCAAGATTCTTTATAATTTATAAAGGATTCACTACGAAATTATCCATAAAACAGTGTTTACATAATAATTGGTCATATCATAAACACATTCTATATTTGGCCCTAATAATTTGGAAGATACCACCTATATGATAAATGAAAGTGTAGCACAGTCATCAGAAATCAATTTAAAAAACAGAAATTTGATCCATCTCTGCTGCTCGTGCATTGGTTTATTATGTGAAAGGGGTTGACTTGGTGTCGACTGCATATTTTTCATAGGCTGCTTCATGCCAACCAAGCGCAGCTCCACCTGTCATTCTCAAGATATTTGGACCAAGAATCCCACTCCACCTCTTTAGCAGTACTGCATGCCACACTTGGACCACCTGGAACTGTTAACTTGTTGCATTCTGCTTGCAATTCAAGACATAAAAATATACCTTATGAGAAGATAATTTCTAATGAATAACAGTTCGGTCATTAGACAAACACACTACCACTCTGTCGTGAATGGTCTCAGAGGAGATAATTCGACCCATTACTTATGAGAACCAGAAGTTGACTTTTGAGAATGACTGACCTGTTTGTTTGCATGATCCTCAAACCATCTATCCAATAATATCCAACTCCAAACTGAATTTTTGAGTTTGCTTGTACAATATGTGTTGGGGAAAAGAATAACTTGCTTTTAAATTTCTATAAAACATTCACAACATAAGGTTGGGCTTTAAAACATATTGGGTAATTTTGATTGGAACTTCAACTTCAGAAATTTGAACGTTTTTTATCAACACTGCTAGAACCAACCCCGCTGCACCCTACATAAGTAAATTAAAAGTAGCTCATACTTTAATCGTGATATTATTTAGCTTTAATAAAAAAATAAAAAATAGTGTAGCTTCTATTTATACCTGCCATGTCTTGATCCTAACACGAGTCACCGTGTCCTAAATCTCTGGATCTTAAATCATCCTGCAATGATAATATTTTCTTTCAAAACAATAACGAAAAACAATTAATGCGTTCAACAAATAGAATATTGTTCTCATGAAATAACCTTGGTAAAATAAACAAAAACCAACTAATGCGTTCAACAAATAGCAATATTGTTCTCATGAAATAACTTTGGTAAAATAAACAGAAGCATTTGTGTTCTTATGAAATAATGACTATTGTTCATCAAATCAATTATTATGACAATCCCATGACAAGCAATTATTTTAGATGACTGGTTATGTGGATGTGATTTGGTAGGAAGTAGGAACACATGATGTCCTACCAACCTGTTTCATGAACGGATGTTGAGAATAAATTTATTTTACATCAAATATTAGCAAAGGATGCAAAGCAATGATGGGAGCAAAGAAATTTAAGAAGGATACTATTTTATATCATTGATAACCAAGGAGTTGTAAGTTGCAGAGTAAAATTATAGGTAGAACGAAAAAAACTAACCTTTTCGCCACTTTTGGACGCATCTAAAGCATCAAAATAGAAGTCAATTAAATTCGAAATCTTTTCAACGAAAACATCTTTCTCATCAGTAGTATCAGTAAGCTCAAATATACCATAAGGAGAAACATCAAGCCACGTCTCCTTTTGCTTTTTCACATAAAGAAAATGTAAAAAGGCCGACCATAAGATAAAACATATATGAGCAATTTAAGTCACAAATAATCTAATATTTTTAAGGACCGCTAGGGGGTGTTTTAGATTAACCACCCTCTGTGAAAATGCGAAAGACATTTAGACTTGTAACAGCAGCAATCCAAGAAATGCGAAACAAAGTTTTTTCTAATACTAATACTCGTGTTACTTACGTGTGCATATAACAGCAGGTTGTTCACGCACCACATGCTTACATAAAGAAGAACATGCTGTCAAACTTGTCGCTGCAAGCATGCAAACAGCAGATGACGTGCACCTCTAATTCCTAATCGAGGCTCGGTCTCTGTTGCTCCTAAAAAACAGCTGCAGATGAATATCAATATGTAAACAAATAAACATGTATTAAAAAATATCCCAAACTCACCATTGCAAGGCTTTCTAGCAAACCCACACATTCCTCTTGTACAACAATTTGCATCTCCAACGCCTCCTGCGTCTTAACCTCAGCCGCGTCACAATCATAGTGTCTTTTACATTTATTTTAACAAATAGCTGATATTTTGTATGTTTTTTTTCCTACATATACTTGTTTGGACGCGATTTATAACTGTGATCAATTATGTGGAAAATCCTACAAGTGTAAACATACTTCATATGAGTACAATCACAAGTGCAGGAAAAGAAAATCAAACATGGTATTTACTTGGTTTATTAATTTGTCTACATCTTTCAAAATCGGTAATTTTATTTTTCTCCAAGATTATCATAGTTTTGTTGCAGTTACTTTTTTCTTTTTTTAGGAAAATTGATTGTTGAAAACTGATACTTAAATTTACTCAACATGTCGTATGTGAGAAGCTATAGCCAGATATAAAGAGAAACCTGAAGGCATACAGAGCATGAGACTTTATCTCCCGAATCATCTAAATTATTGTTAGATGTAACTTTCTTAGGTATCTTTTCAACTGAATATTCAGGTAATCATTTAGAACCACCAATGTCGAATATATTATGAACCTCGTCAAAGCTTGTTTCAACAGCTCCCATCTGAAATAAAAGACCAAAAGATCAACAATAAGAAACCAATAATTTCTTTCTTTACACTACATTTAGAACAGCAAAAAAAGTCATAGAGTAGATTCCAAAAGATCTAAAAAAGATCTAATTTTGCAAGCGTTAGCCGACTCTGTACTGCACTCAACATAGCAGGACCAATCCGTTCACGTACAAGTCTTCCACTTAACAAGCTTACAATGACATCAATCTGTTAAAAATATAGCAAAAATGACATTATCTATCCATTTAACATAAATATAGGAACAAATAGTGAATGAAGTTCCAAAAATTCATCACCATTTTAGTAACATTATCAACTCGTCTCTTCAAACTGACCAGATATTTCTCGAAAACTTGAATAAAATTTGGGGCAAGAAGGGTTTATATCAACCATTTTGGTGAGATGCCTTCGAATCCTAATTCAAATTAGATCCCATAAAGAAAAATAAAATATTTGGAAAGTCCTATCCATCTACAACTGAGATTTATCATTTGATCCCGAATCGTTGTATGATTACATTTATATTAGAGTCTTACTCCATCTACTCTAGGATTAGAGGCGGTTTATTCTTCATGACTCTCTATTTTGTATTTGTTTTCCTACTCTTTTGTGTTGAATTGTTGATGTTTCCTTATGTATCTTCATAGACTTATTTGTTGTGACACACAGTTATATCACTCTTGGTTGAACCACAAACATTCGTGCTATTTATAACACCAGAATCCAAAATCGACGCAGAATTGTACTAAAAACACATACTTTTATAGTACCGTTTTACCTTTTATCTCTTGATAATATTTATATTTGTAAATGGTTTTAAATAAAAACACCATATGGATGTAAATTAGTAGAATTGCTTACCAAGTAGAGAATGCATCCGACGCCAGATTCATCAGACTGCCACAAAAGAAGCGAAGATTCGAAAACCTCAATGGAAAAAACAGCACCAGAAATGGCTCCAACTGCAGCGCCTCTAACAAATCCACTCTCGGTTTCTTGGCCTATCAAACCACCAGTCATTGCTCCTAATAAAGTACCCACTGCAATTTAAAAATATCAACCATTAATTTCAATCAAGAGCCAAACGCAGCTTAATGTTTTTAGACTCGGGTTTCAGAGTCTTGAGTTTTCAACGACTTGTATTCAGAGTCATGGACTTCTGGGTTTAGGATCAGTTTGTGATTTCAGATCAACGATCCTTGCAATTTCAAAATCAGTGACCAGAGATTCAGCGATAAGGTTCAGTATGAGGGGTTCAGGGTCATCATTTCATGACTCAAAAGTTCAGGGGGTCACGGTTTAGGGGTTCGTTTTCTCAGCCCCTAAGTTACACTCTTCTCGTCTGATTCGTACCGTATTAACTCCCTGCTGTATCCTGTGAGTCAAAGACATACTAACAGTTAACACCCTCATGTTGAGAGAGACCAATGCCTGATGTAGAACGCACCGTGACACAAGCTGATGTAACCTCTGCTTCAGATAACCCGTTGATTCACAAACACACCAACTGATTTCTTTCAGCGCCCCTTATCTGATTGACCAAAATCACCCTCTAATTCATATCATATGTTGAGTACTATTTTCACATCTGATCTTTATCAAACCCCTATTATCCAACTCGTGTTCAACCCGAAAACACATTAACACTTCCTTAATTACAACCATATCGTCTATCTACACTCACAACCCTTACCACTATCACGACATTCCCTAATAGACTATCAACATATCTTAAATATGTGTCACTAAAATGAACATGACACTTTTGGTCTATCATTGTACATTAATCACTAAATAACAGAAAAATTGATACGTTAATATCTTGACATATAGAAGTTCAGATAGTTCCTTTTTTGATGCCACACACCATCAGAGGAAGCATTGAGTGTGTGTTTGGATCTCAAGTGAGGCAACATCGTTGCTATCTTACCTGCATATATGCAATACGACAGCAAAACAAAAAGAAAAAAATATTTGAAGTAGCCACTGGACGGCTGAGCAAGAAATTTGAGCATAAACGGTGGTAATTCAGAGCCACACTTACTTATGAATAAGTCAATTTGGGTACTGCTATCCTTCAACCAGGCCACACGATTATAAACAAATGATCAGCTTAAAGGTGCACAAAACTCAACCAAGCTGGCAGAGAGTTGTATTAATCAAATCAACTTTTTAAACTTGTTCCTATCATTACTAAGATAATATAAGTTTTGTAATCATAAACGGCATTGTAAATAATTGTAAAAAATTAATTTTGTGTTCATTAGATAATGATTCCAGACGGCGCAACCAGACCCACATCAAAAGCTGCCCGTATTGGATCAACATTTTGTACAGTCAAGAAAGGTAATCACTTAACCATATAACTGTCAATAACTATGGTCATGAAAGTGAGGGCAGTGATGGAAAATCCATTTACTCAGCTGACTATCAGGTATGAATGTTTAACAAGTCGTGCTCATATACAAACAATAACATATACCAAATCCCGTCGGAGAAGGTATGGGGGGAGACATGCTCTATATCTATATCAATAGTACTTCTAGACTCTTGGTTCATATTGATACATCAAAAGCTAAACCGTATAAAAATTGGAGCAAAATATTGGCCAACATCTCTTGTAGTACTTTAAGATAGAGCATCGGTGATATGCTTATATCCAACACATTCTAGTATGTTGGCACAATTACATATAAGCTATAATAAAAAGCATGACCAAAATTAAAATTTCCTTAAAGCTTAAAATAGAACCCATAATACAAATAAGGTTCATCCCCAATGCCACGCAGGAGACCTAAATGCAATTAGAACCCATATATGATCAACATTTTGTACAGTCAAGATAGCTAATCACTTAACCATGAGTCCATAACTATCAATAGTTAAGTCATAAAAGTGGGGGGAGAGATGGAAAATACATTTACTCAGTTGAAAATCAGATGTATGTATGTTTAAAGAGCATGCTCCATATCACAAATACTTCCAGATTCTTGATTCAGTTTGATACATCAAAAGATAAAACATATAAGAAATCTGGTGTGAAAAATGGCCACACCCTCTTGCAAAACTTTAAAACAGAGCATTGGCGATAAGATAACTGACATGACCAAATTCATACAGTAATTTCCTAATAGCCTTAAAATACAAATATGCAACAACAATGCAAACAGAAGATGGAGAATAAAACATGCTTCTTTTCAACCATGGCTGTTTGGAATAGTTACCAGCATTATGAGCCTAGAAAGCCTGACATGGAGTCAGACACAAAATTAAACTCTTGGTTGTCAAATCACAATAAAGAGTGTATGTTCATAAATTGTGGCTCTATGTAAATGCTGGGGTATGACAAATATTACCTTGAGACCCTGCCTTGGTATCCTTCATGAACCTCATCAGTATGATCATCTAATATTGACGGACAAGCATGTTCTTGCATTTTGTTCTTCAATGAGATCATTTAACCTTGTACATTAGAGCATGTTCCAACTTCAACTAACTACTTACTGGGCAATGAAAAAGTAGACCATTTCTCCGTAGAAATTGCATCGCTCACATATTGACCAAACGAAACCGGCATTCCAAGTGATTCTTCCACCTGTATCTATGATTCAAAACCCCTAATGGAAAACTAATCACAATGGGAGCTAGCTCAAATAACCCAAACATCATAGTAGCATATTTTGTACAAAACTTACAATGGAGGCACGAATTGTACCTTAGCGGATTGTCTTTTAATGTACTGCATTAGTTATCTGTAGCACTTTTACAGTCGGTGCTGCAAATTCCCTAAGCAAGATGCCTTTTAGAAATAAAGATATCGGTAATCTTCAGTTTGTATCATGTAGAGTTTTTAGTTCTATGTAGTTACATGATAATGGCTACTCAAAACGCCAAAAGTTTAATATGTCACATTTTGTTACACGTTAAAACGGTACTTAACTAATAATTGTATTGTATGTTTACCTAAAATGATTCTACCATAATAAATTTAAGCTGCATACCATGTTATTATATAAAATACATTTGTCCCTTCCTGCAACTTCACGATTTCAGCCTCTAAAGTTTCCACTTCAGGATTTAGCTTGTGCTTACCGCTGCTGCAATAACTCTCTCACGGGTCAATAAGCTGCTGTTACACACAGGTTCTGTTCCGGTAGTTAGTGTTAACATTTTGAGCCACTTTATGATTCTAATTATATTGAATTTAAACATAAATAAATTGACCTTCAGATCACTGTAGTCACACCGATGGTTGGGTTGAAAGATAAGAGAAATTTTGCACCACCGGTATAGGAAGCCCATCATAGTTAGTCTTGTGGTTCATCTATTATGTACTGCCTTTATGGAAGCTACGCTAGCCACATTGTCTGCTCTATTGAAGCCTGCGACTGCCCAGTTAACTCCCGCATCAACTTTGCCTACATCATATGCTTTCTCAGCAGCTATTCGCGCTTCCTGTTACACCAGTACAGATTGCGTGATTAGTTACCACGACTAATGTCTTTACCTTTTGTTTTTGTATCTCATAATAACTAATTTGTTCATTATCATCAAATATTTATTTATGTGGTTCTTTAATATATGGCATAAAAATAACTGAAGTAAAGTCATGATTTATCGGTAAAAAAAAGAGCAGTTGAAAATTATAGATTAATGTGAACTCACAATTGAAGGTGCTTTTCGCGGATTTTATGTATTTGGGACTGAAGGATTTGTATAAGGAGAACATACCTGTCTTCTAGATTCAAAACGTATGGTCAAGGTGTGTATAAGGAAAGGATCCAATGGTGGATCAGCTGGATTCACTGGCCAAAACGAACTATATGGTACTCTTGCCTAGCAAGACAAATATCAGAGGTAAGATACCCACCTGTCGTAAGCAGACAAGTTATAATAAGACTGTTAAATGGCACATAACCATTGACCAGACATTTAAATCAGTGTTATGTAATCTGATATGAGAGTACTTGGTTTAACATGAGTATGAGTTTGGATGGATGTGAAGTGAAATGTTTGAAGAATTGTACCTGCATGGCGTATGCAAAAAGGGGAGTTTTAAAAGTAAAAGAAGATGGGAAGATGCTCGCAGATATGCTTGCAGCTCATAAACACACCACTAATTTCTAGATTATACTTTTACATAACTATTATTCAAATATGTGACTCATGCTTTTTCCCGAATATTTGGTAATTAGTTAATCAAAAGTAGCTAAATATTGATTTTCAAATTTGCATGATTTCAGAAAAATATGAAGTAGTAGTTGTTTCGCTTGCTGAAATGGAGAAGAGAGCAGTTATGCCAATAACAACGTTTCAACCTTGCAATCTGACAAGTAAAGCATGCCCTTCTTCAAGGTATTAATAAATATTTAGAAATTTGACACCCCTAAAATAAGATAACTGAATTCAGAGAAGCTGACTATTGCTCATTCTAAACCCGTACACCTTACCCTCTTAGCTAATTTTTTCAATTCACCTCCAAAATACATTTAGAGGTGACTTGTCAAATAATTGCCGCCACTAACATATTTATATAAGACTTTAAGAAGTTATGTTATTTAACCTTTTCAAGCATTGGAGCAAGAACTCTTGGAATTGCATAGATATCAGTATATGGTTCCGTCACATACTGGTTGGCTTACCACTGACTGATGATTGTCGCCGTTTATTTTGCAGAAACAAGTTATCCAGCAAATTCGGCAACAGGTCATTCATACCTACAAAGTTAATCAAATCTTAAAGGTTACTGCGATATAAATAGTCTTCTAAATAATATACAAAAAGTTTTAGATTCAAAATGAATTAACATATTTACTACTGGTAATTGTGGGTCCGCCCCTGCCGGTGATGGAAGTGCTAGAGCAGGCTGGCACGATCGCAGCAATGTTCATGGAAACTTTAACAGGACTGCGATTCGTTGGGAGCATATTACTACCTGGGAAACTAACATTTATGGGTGTCGGTGTCGCTGTGTAAACACGATAAAAAAACGTAACCTTAGATACCAACAACACTAAATGGGGACACTCTATAACATAACATAAAATTGGTAACATCAATAAATACAGGAAAACTGAAAAAACTATAGAGCATTATCAGAATAAATAACTTACACGAATGCGTACGACAACTATTATTTGTTGATGATGAAAGTGCGTTAACAGCCAGCGGACTCTGGAAGACAAGAAGATATACATATTTTATGGAAGCCATTTTATCAAATGATTCAAAAAAAAACTATATAGTTACAGTAATGAAGTCAAAGAGATCGAAGAATACAATCGATACCTACTTCAACCTAGAAAAAAGATCGTCACAAATAATAAAAGATCATATGACTTATAAAACACATATCAGCAACTAAAATTAACTGAATCCAATGTTTATACACATAGTTAGTACAAAGTATAACAAGTAGATGTAAGTTGCATAATCTTATAGTAACTATAATCATACGAAGTTTATTCAAATGATACATGTGAATGAAAGAAGAATGGAGGCGTGAATAATGGAAGAAAAGAAAAGTGCGGCCAATAAACACATCATGAGAACAAGTAATTAAGAATGATTTACACTCGAATTAAAAATCAAACATACCTTACAATGATGAAGATGAATATTGTATGATGGCGATGGAGATGAAGATCGATGCAGTGAAGGTTGTGGATTGATTTTTTAGGGTTTCGATGATTGTAAACATGCAAAAGATACAGATGGAATATTGGTATATGACTTTCTAATTCCTTAATTAGTGGGTTGTAATTCGTATATGCTTTATGAAGCGTGTTTTTCAAAAGTTACCTCAAGTGTTGGAATGATCTGGTGGTTGAGGTGCTGGTTATTTGTGCAAAATGTCTCGAGTTCAATCCTTGCTCCCATCATTTTTACATTTAACTAAATCCGGTTTTGACATTTAATTATGTGGCATGCTTTGCTTAGGTGGATTAATAATGATGACATGGAAATATGAATGGGATGGGATCAGTGGCATTTTATGTGGCATGCCTCCTCTTATATATAATAATAGATAGCTTTTGAAGAAGATGTGCACATGTATTTAAAATTTAAATCATTTTTAATCACTACGATCTATCATTAAAAGTACTGATGTTTCCGGGTTAAAAGAATTCAATGTTCATGATTATTTAGATTTTCTATAGTATTTGAATCGCGACTAAACCTTAAACAAAAATAATTGTGCAGGTTTTTATAGATATGTTTAATGAAGAAGAAGAACACATGTACACAACTCAAGCCCTTTTCTATTGGGAAGATCATGCACTTGTACACAACTCAACCCTTTTTCGAGTTCGAAGATCATGCACATGTATACAACAAATATATTGTGACGGTGAAGGTGGCAAAGACAATGTTTCACGTGTTCATTTCCTCAAACTCGACTTGATGTTGAAAACTTTGATGCTTGCACATATGCATTGATGCATACATGACTATATTAGATTTGATGTCGAAGATGATGAAGTTTGCACACATGCATACATGAATAAATTGGATTTGATGTCGAAGATCATGCACTTGTACACAACTCAACCCTTTTTCTCATTCGAGATCATGCACATGTATACACCAAAGATATTGTGACGGTGAAGGTAAAGACAATGCATGACGTGTTCATTTTTCAAACTGGACTTGATGTTGAAAACTTTGATGCTTGCACATATGCATTTATGCATACATGACTAAACTGGATTTCATGTTGAAGAGGATGATGTTTGCACACATGCATGACTAAATTGGATTTGATGTCGGAGACGATGATGCTTTCATGACTTAGTTGTATTTTGTATCGTAATAGATTTTATGATTCCTAACTTGTACCATTAACTAAATTATATTTTAGTGCTTAAGTTTCTTTTTTTCCGTTGTAATTTGAGGTGAAAAAAAAGGTCTATACACATTTTAAGAAAAGCTTCCTTTTATCACAGATTAGGTGAGCACAAATGCATGGATCAATATTTTATCAAAAAACGTTTACTAGGAAATCATTCTAATCACCTTATTTTTATAAGAAATTATATTATTTAAAAAAAACACATATGCACATTTACTAAATATTACATGCTAGAAAAAAAATATTATTCTAAAAAAAAATTTAAAAGAAAAATCCTAAAGTTTAGGAAAAAACTTTTTTTTATTAAAAATCAAAAACTATATTTTTACTATTATACCCTTTTGAATTAAATAATAAAAATTAATATCCAAAAAATATGATTGGTTGATGGGTTGGTTCTCAGCTTCTCGACCTTTTACAGTTCGAAAATAACCCTTCCCTATATATATATATATATATATATATATATATATATATATATATATATATATATATATATATATATATATATACTAGTTAAGCCACCAATGGGCGGGCATGACTTATAATTATTTGTTTGTTGTTTTTTGTTAACTGAAATACATTTTTTAGAATTGTCGTACAATATTATAAAACAATTGTTTCTTTGCTTTTTAGTTGTTGGTATTTTTTTTTGTTAAGAATTATAAATAATTGTAAAACAAACACCATCAAATTGATAATGCAATGCATCAAGTAACGACTTTTAAGGATATATATATTACGATAAATGAGGAATGGAGGATGGATACCCTTACAGTAAAAGTTAGAGGAACGTTGAACTTTTGGCAATTACCTTTCAACGTTGCCCACTTTCCCGTCAACATAACAAATACTAATTACCTTATACTCATCTCTAGCTAAATTAAACACCAATGGAAATCAATAGCCGAATATTAGTCATATCATATGATAAATTCGCGTATACAAAAACATACTAACCTTGTTTTTGCCCGAATGCAATGAGCATACACAGTCAAGCATTGTTGTATTCAAATGACTTCATTTACTTTGCCTTGAGTGAGCGAACAATATTTCCTTCTTACAATCATTCTTATAGTCAATTTCCTAATAAACATGTCAAGAGAAAATCACTTGTTTTGAGAGAACGGATAGTTTTTCTTCCATTTACAACCATGTGGGAGCTAATCTATTTGATCATATTATAAATTCGCATAATGGATAGAATCTTGCAGGAAGCTTGTTAGCAAAAAAAGTTGCAATAATATAAAGAAATGGCTGTTAGGATAGGTAGTTTATAACCTCACATACTCACACATTGTTATATTTTCTAAACCATGATTCATGGAGGTACTACCTAAGTACCTAACAACTCTGATAAAAATGCTCTATATCAACTTGCTGATATCTTATATACACTCGCATAGTCGCATATCTTGTTGTCATTGTACCAAGTATGTTTCCTCTCTTTATATCTGCTACATAACCCACCAGAGGAAACCATGTCTTCCATCCAAAGTACCCTCCCACTTAAGCTTCTAAATTTAAAAGCGACTGTATTAGAATTTAGAAGTCCCATCTGCGTGCTTGGTGCATGATGACAATCCCTTTTTCTTTACGCAACCTAGTATCATTAGTTTACTCACTCCTTGGTGCAATCTCTTATAAACATGTAGTACTACCGCTTCTAACATTAACGTGGTTGATACACATTGAGCAATTCGAATATATTCCTATCTATTCTAGAACTCCACTAATACATCAGATCATTGTGATTCTTATAAATTTGCATTGAATATCACATTCATTAGGGTCATTCTCGTCTTGACCAAACGTGCTCGAAATTACATATTCTTTAGAAAGCACATGTGTTTGGATTACATAACCTAAAAAAGCTTCTTCTTGTTTTAAACGCTTTTCGTGCTATTTTTCTCATTCAAATAACGATAATACCTTAACGCGTATTGAACTTACGATTACTTGTTGAACGTAAGTATGACTGCTTGTTCCTTCGTCTAGCAGTTGCAAAAATAAAATAAGGAAAAAACATGTAAATTTGAAGATAGAATTGTATAAATATCATAACAGTAAACATTAGTATTGAAAAAAGACTCAAACTACTACACTCACTATTGTAACCCCATGGTATCACAACTCCAGTTGAGACAACAAAACAAAGGAATGTGTACAAAACTGAACCAAGAAGAGAAGATGTTGAATGAGAATAAAATGAGATATGTACCATTACGGGTGCGTTTGTCGTTTGAGGAGCGCGCTACCTTGAGCTAGAAGTTCTTGATTACATATTCCAAGAAAGTTTTCCTCGTTAAGAAGGTCCTTGTGGTAGCCATAACGCATTCCATTCTTTTTGGTTGACTTGACTCCTCTTATCAACTGGTATAACTACTCCTATGTTACCTACTTCCTTTAGTGTCGTCGCCTGTAAAGTTGCAGGTTCACGTAAAGCTATAAAACACAAAATTTTAACACGTAAACCCATATTGTAGTTGTTGCAAAAGTGCATACATAAGTAGCAAGTTAAAGATAAAAATACTGACACAGATGCATGGACTTAAAGTCCTAACTGGAAAAGCTAAAAATTCACTACCAACACTGATATGATGCCTAATGTAGTAGAGATTACACTTGAGAGTTAAGATTATGCCTTCCTTTGAGTTTCTTGTTGTCTAACACACCACGCCCTTCCCAATCTGTTGGCTCTACACATTGCAACGTGTAAGTTAAACCTGAGACCATTAGACCACAAAGATATAACTATCGCATTGGCGCATCTGATTACAACTTTGAACAATGAGAAAATTTTGAGTTACTACATCTACTATGTATTCTAAAATACAAATAAGCTACTGAACTACATAAATCAATGTGTTGCTACTTACTTTACTTATTGTCAATCGGCATACCGAATTAAGGTGGTGTTTCGGATGTTTGTACACCGATATTGTCTGAGGCCTTTTGGTTATGCACGACATTCGTATGCATACCTGCACCTGTCACATTATAGGCAAGACATGTAGTAAAAAGTTAAACACACGAAAATACATCCTAACGACATAAAAATCGGCGCATTCTAAAATACTAACGGATATAACCTCTAGTTAAATGACATGTAGATGTGAACCGATTATCAGTGGGAGCAGAATATGATCCGGAAGCATATGTAACAGCCCTTGCAGAAAAACCACTGTTACCATTGTCACCTCGATAGATCAAACCGATGGGAAATACTTGATCATGGGTTACTGTGAAACTTAATAGCATACAACTATATGTCCACGCTTCTCTAATTTTAAATCTGCAAAAGCCCGGGTGTATCAATGAGTGTTATCATTGACATCAGGAGACGGTCTCGGCTGCAGCCTAACCACACCATCAACTTGGTGGCACTCATTGATAATTTTTTTCTTTCCCTTATCACTGATAAAGTATTAGCTGGAAATTCATTTAGATCAAGACAACGCTTTTACTAATGTAAACCGCTCAACAATAGCAAAGTTAGTAGAAGTCAACCGATATCCAACCATGGCATAGTTCAACTCATACCACCGGCCTTCGTGAACTCGAGACAAAGGACATTTTGCTTTTCAAGATAAGTGTTGAGAACCATTCGTATGTTGAAAACACTAAACGTTCAAATGGTTTTGGAGATACTCATTGGTGTTAAGAGTATCAAGTGATTCCGCGACACGTGACATTTTAACAATGAGGTCCTAAATCAAAAGTCTCACCATCTAATTCGTTGAATCCTTTTTTACTCTTGGCGACGCGCATACAACATGAATGAGTTTCACTAACAGGAGAACTAATTCTATGGGTAGTTTTTTTTTTTTTTTTTTTTTTTTTTTTTTTACTTACTCACTTTTCAAAATCCTAAGTATAATCGCGAAGGATAGCGATGTCCTCTTCGATTCGCTTGGGTCAACAATGATTATCCGCTTTAGAGAACATCGATGTTTATTAGCAATTAGAAAGAAAGAAACACAACAGTGAGAATTTATAATGATGGTATCAAGATGGTGATAGTGTTGAATGAAAATACGGTGTCCAACATTGCAACTAACACGAGGTGACGTTTACTCTCACGCCTTCTGTCGTTTATGTCTACACGCGACAACTAAATATGCCAAAACAATCAATTACTTCCCAAACATAGAGAACCATCTTTCATCGCCTTCACACTCAAACATTAAATCTTCCTCTTGAGTAATGTCGAGGAGCCTTTCTCCGATCGGTTCCGTTTTCATCATGGCAAGAAACTCTTCATAGCTTATTTTGCCATCCCGCATCATGAACTATGTAGTCAAGAGGTGGTAACTTCAAACCATATACTCTATGAAGGGATCATAAAATTGTAGCTAAGATGAGCTCCCGCAAATAGGTTGAACTCATCGTCGATATTAGATTTTAAAATTGTAGCTAAGACGAGCTCTAACCAAATAGGCCGAGGTGCCCAATGTCTTTGAAGTTGTTTTTAGGGGAGGGTGGTTGGTGGCGCAAATAGGTCAAGTGTTGAACTACTTTCAATAGTAGATTATAAAAATTGTAGCTAAAATGAGCTCTTGGGCTGAACATGTCCAACGTCTTTGAAGTTTTTTTGGGCGCGAGAAGAGAGAGAGAGGGGGGGTGGTGGAAGACAATCAGTTTCTAATGAGTGGGTGTACTTCAAATTAATTGGGATTATCCAATCAAATTCAGAGTAGGTGCAGCAAGAGTGATCAAAAACACCTAAACTCAACACTTTAAAAGAATTCCACAACCAAATTAAAGGCAGTATCTCGGGCTTTTATCCTGTAGTCGATATACAGCTAATACACGTAATCACATATATAAGAAAAATATACAGCTAATAAGAATCTTTGGCCAACCTGATAAGAATCTTTGGCTAATGACCCTTGTGAGAAACATGTATCACAACTTCTGAATGTTATACGCTCCTTGTCATAGCTCGAGCTTGCACCTTCCTGGTCTCATAACAGTTTCTTATTAGTCGTAACAGTTTCTTATTAGCATCTTCCTGGTCTAAAAATTAGTAATCGATATTAAGTCTACATACCTTAATATGGATAACACGGTATGAGAACCGGTGCACGATATTGCCACCGTGAAAGAGACGAAACTTGATATTGATTAAGATAGAAACCTTGAACTCTGTTATAGCTTCTTTTGGTCGCGTGGATATAAGACGACAAAGATGAACACAATCCTTGATATGAAATAGGTATGAATACATGTAATCGGTATATATAAGAAACATATATGGCTAGTAAGAATCTTTGGTAAACTGATAAGAATATTTGGCTAATAACCCTTGAGAAACACGTATCACGACTTCCTCGAATGTTATCCGCTCCTTCTCATAGCTCGTGCTTGCACCTACCTGGTCTCATAACAGTTTCTTATTAGTCATAACAGTTTCTTATTAGCACATTCTTGGTCTAAAAAGTTAATAGCTGATATTAAGTCTACATACCTTAATATGGATAACCTGGTATGAGAACCGGTGCACGCATACTCACACTATAAAAGAGAAAGAAACTGAATATTGATTAAGATAGTAACATATTTAGAAACATAATACATGTATCTTTTCTTCGTCTACTACAAACACAATATCTAGAAATCTAAATGTCCGCAAGGATGCCAAAGAAAGTGGAAGAAACTACATTGTGATAAGCTCTTGATTATTGATTCATATCAGTGAAGACTAACCTGCAAAAAGCTGCAAACAAACCAACATATGCATACACGGTAGCAAAATTTCATCATTAGGGTTTTAAAGGAAAAGAGGCATACCTTTTTCCTATACGTGATCTGTCAAAAAAAAAGCCATAAAATGTGATACAAAGAGCATGGGAATTTTCTATAGAATAAAATAATTTTAACATAAAATCAAAAGAAAAAAAAATACCTTGCAGAATAAGAATGAACACAGAGTTTTTGTGTGTGTTTGTAATTCACATGAATTTTGAGGAGATGAGATTAGGTTAAAGTTTATAATTCTGCAACTATAATTAAGGAATGGATATGTGCAATATAATTTTTTTTTTGATAAATACATTCCTTTTCAAACTAAATAAAATGGTCAATAAATGGTTGTAGAGATTTATAAATTTGGAATTGCAAGATATAATCCAAAAAATGTGTTAGTCTAGTGGTTAACATGTGTGTTAATGCTACAAACACCCCAAGTTCGAATCTCTCTACTGTCATTTTTTAACTAATTGGCTTAATCCGAAAATTAATAAAAAAAAATTCGAAAATAAATAAAAAAATCCGAAAAAAATTCAAAAATAAATAAAAAAAATTCCAAAATTAAATTAAAAAAATGCTTAGTTGTACAACAAATGCTTATGTGGCATGAAATTGGATTATTTGGCATTGAGGTGACATTAATGCCAAATGCCTCGTATATATATATATATATATATATATATATCATATGTAATATGCATATCATATGTGATTTAACACTAATATCACATGTGATATTCAAATTAGTATTTAATCACATGTGATATTTTCATGCAAATATTAGATTCGAAAAAAAATGAAAAAAGACGAAAAAACGTGAAAAAAATTATTTTTTTTTCTTTTTTCGAAAGTATATGAAAGTGCCTAAATGCTCGTCGCGATGGTGTAATTATTTTCGCTTAACGATTAACGGTTTAAGAGATATTTAAATTATAAAAAATATGTGAAATAATAAGATGCTTTTAATCTCAAC
This sequence comes from Chrysanthemum lavandulifolium, assembly GCA_022545495.1. Taxonomy (NCBI): domain Eukaryota; kingdom Viridiplantae; phylum Streptophyta; class Magnoliopsida; order Asterales; family Asteraceae; genus Chrysanthemum; species Chrysanthemum lavandulifolium. The sequence goes on along the minus strand of CM040239.1, from coordinate 219,251,313 downwards.
CATTGAATTCTTTTTAGATGGAGGGTGGAGATGAGTCCCTTGGTATGTGAGAAAAGTTTGGTATGTGAGAAAAGTTTAGTATGTAAAATAACTCTCCTCTTACTTTTCAAATCCCATAAATTCCTCGAATAAAATCAAGTTTCATGCGAGAAATATGAAGAAATGAAGGCATAACATCAATCACGCATAGGTGGTTTGTATACAATATACTATATAAGGCAGCAACGTTTTCGTTGTTTAGCCGATATGGGATTGAATGTGACACTATGTGCTTCATATTTATGTTTTTGGAACTTTATGACACAATATTTCTTCAACTGAGCTATAGTTTTAATGCTTAAATGTGTTCGATGAAATGTCTGTTTTCACTTTTCAAACATGTTTTTAGCTTATTGCTTGTTATGTATCTTTACATTGTCCGATTGAATCGGAAGGGATCCGGTAAGAAGAAAAACTAAAATGAGAAGAATAAGAAGAATTTCTACCCACACATTTCAAATCAGGGAGAGATTTTCAAGGGGAGATGCATCTATTTTAATAAGTGCATCTGAAATGTGGGGTTGTGGTTTCTTCTTATCCTTCTCATTTTAATTTTTCTTGTTATTTGATCCTAAGATAGTTGATAGTGGTCTATGTATGAGACAATGATCACAGAATGTTGCGATATCACCGAAGCGATTGCATTAGAGCCTGTACTTCTGCGATATGTTTTTTTTGGGTGAAGGGTTTTCCCGGTAAATATATTACTCCAAAAAACATTTAAGTACAAAGAATATGGGTGAAGTCCCATATCTCAGCCCGTTACATTGGCGGTAAAGCTAACATAACAAGACACTTCCTATTTCTTAAACAAGAAAACAAACCACTATGCACTATATTACATTTGACACAAAACCAAACATAAACTAACGTCTAGATTACTTTCTACCACGGCCTTGGAGCTTGATATCATACATGTCATAAAAAGCATCCAATTTCCATGGTAACTGCGATATGTTTTGTAAAACACAAACTGTGCTTCCACAACTCAACCACGCCGCCTGCAGAGGATGATGCAGCTAGGATCTCCAACCTTATACAAAATCTAGACCCAAAGCCATAACCCAAAATCTCGAAACCATCTAACTGTGCTGGACACTGGACCGCGTGAACAAAATCATAAAATACTATGGAACCATGGACCTAAATCACCCGGTTCTTTAGGATCCTTGAACGCCACCCTACCTATACTCACACTGACACTTCTTTGACTATGCTATTGATATTGCAGCCCGTTTACGTGACTACAAGATTGTTTAAGCGCTTGTTGAGCATATGCGGAAATGTAGGCTTTGTTGGAACTTAATGTTATAGAAGCAAAGTTAGGGTAGTTAAGTGTTTATATGTTTTATGTAAAGTCTGCCAACCCAAATTGTGTTTTGGGTTGGGTCATCTAGTATCAAAATATAACCATTTAGAATGGTTATAACGTTTAGATATATTATGTCGTTTAGTTTATAGGAATCGGTACAACCCTTTACGTATAAATAGGTTAGTTTTATGTAAATCAATATCACTTGTAAGTTGTAAATCAATACAATCGATCATTATATTCAAGTTATTATCAGTATTTGTTATTGTTTATTCAGTTGCAATTTTCTGTCCCAAACACTCCTTGCTCTATTCATATCGATTCAAAGAAGCTGTAAAAGGGAGAAACAAGGTTTGAACGAAGACATTAACAACAGGCTTGGCCAAATCCAAAAATATTTGGTATTATAATTTATAACTGAACGATTTTGTTAGGATCGTATATGTGGCTGATATGGTGAATCGGGAGGTCTTGGAAGATGGAAGAAACCCATCTTCAAGTTAGAGAGAGAAACAAGAGAGAAGGGAGAGAACTATGTGATTATTATTGAAAGGTGAAAGGCTTACACAAGAAATCTCACCCCTCCATGGAAGTATGGAGGGGTTTATATACCCAAACACATACATCTATGGGTAATTGACATAACAAGCCCATGTGTTTGAGGTAACAAAGATAGAAATAGTAATCCCGTCAATGTCGTTCCATTTACGAGTTAGGAGCGATTCAACAATCTTCCCCAATGGGACGACATAAGGGATTACTTACAACATTTACTACAAATATAGAAAACAAATAAAGAAAGGTCTTCATAAGCTCTTCAAGTGTTGAGGATGATGAAAGGTTACGCTCTTTGTCTTCTTGGTACCTTGACTTGAGAACCGCTTTTCTTCACTTGTAGGCAAATGATGTAATATGCATAAATTGGATTAACTTCCCCGATTCATCTCGCATGTCTTTAGTGCCTCCAGTACACTCCTTTTTGGCGAGTTTGAATCGGCTTCCCCCAAACGACAACCGTCTTCACAGATTCAAACTTTGATGTAGTGAACATTCCTCTAACTTTTGAAGTTTTCAAGACGCAGCTGAATTTGTAGATGAGCAGAAACCACACAAGGTAAATCGACTTGTTGCGGAAAATCCGTTCGGGGTAACATGCAAGAAATCAACAAGATCTTCTCACGTATGTAGATGCTTCACACAAATGGACCACGAAGACGAAATGAAACGACTTCCCCGAGATGTTGCGGTCTATCGGAATAGTAGTTACCGTTAATCTCCAATTACTCGATAAAATGACCGTGTGTAAGGCATCATAACATCAAATTTAGGTAATCTTCACACACGATAACTCCGTGAAAGTGAGACGATAACACCAAAGTGAGACGTTTGAACCACAAATCATCTCATTTCTTCCGATTGAAGAAATTCATGAAAGGAAACGGTTTTCGAAAAAATCCAAAAACATCAAAGAAGCAAGGAACACCTATACTCTTTCCCCGATGTTTTCAGCGAATCGAATCATACACCACGTATGTTGATGATGAAATGGAACATCGAAACCATGTATGTTCAATTAATCGAACAAGTGTGAAGTACCATAAATATCTTGTGAGAATCATTGCGATAAAACTTCTCTACGTGTATACTCTTCTCATTAACTCTTTACCGACCCCATTATCATTCGATGGCTTTTTGTAGTGACTCTTGATGGAGAAAACCCAATATGATGAGCTTGAGGTGAAGTAGTATAACCCGAACTTGTGACTTAAACTTGCACTATTGTCGAGACGAAGAACCCTTTTCTTAAGTCCATCGAAAAAAGGTAAACTTAAAGTTTCTTAAATTATCCACACCTTAGTGTGACACTTGAGCACAACAACGTAACTCCTTAAAAGTGATAGTTATAAGCTGTGAGCACAACAACGTAACTCCTTACATCAGGTTCAACTAGATAACTCAAGTCTTTGTCATTCGTACTGCTTAAAGCTCGAACAAGGATCTCGAAGAATCATGCATCCAACCAACCCCGATATCTTCAGATACTAAGTACACGTACCCATGATATCCCACTTCAACCTCAAATAAATAATATAGAATTAACTCCGTAATCACATCTTGCGGTTACATGCCCAAAACTAGCCTTCGTAACGGTTTAAATGAATTTGATAATGGTTTCCCGATCTTGTCAAAATTGTATCCTCGTGAAATATTTAATATCAACATACCACTCATTCACACCAACAATGCTACAATGTATTAAAAATACATTATAGTCCATAAAACCAAGACACTCCAACGTTAATTTCTTAAGGCCCAAAACAAATTAACATAAGCTACCAACACTTATTCAATGCAATCCTTTGGTGTGGGTCCAATATATTTTCCAATGTGAATTTAGATGGGCCAGTGAAATATACAACCATTCGATCCAAATCAATTGAACCAAATATAAGCAATCAACAAATTAGGGTATAAAAGGCACATTTAGTTAACCCAATGTATTACAACCCAAAACAGACGCCACCATCATATTCTCTCACTCATAATACGAGTATCTCGATCTCATCAATAACATAAACACAAACAAGCACTTATCATCAATCAATAATCTTGAACACTCATCACATCAACCATCTTAATCCACGCTTTTCAATCCGAAACAAATATCAAGACGAAAAGAACCAAAACAAACTACAATCACCGATTCGTAACGGATCCATATATCGATGTAGCGCAAAATCAAATCAAGAAGCCTTAGAAAAACGTCAAGATCCTTTGAAGGGTCACGGTAGGTACTACGGTTGTTTTCGTTTTGTTGTTGGTCTATGAATGAACCCAAGAAAGAAATTAACAAACTTGTTATATTTCTTATCTTGAAAGTTTCAGAAATTTAATTGAAGCATAGTTTCAAAAACATTGGATCGATGATGAGTGGTCTTTCATGTTTATTGAACTTTGAAGCACGATATTATTAGTAGACACATGAAAAGACTATGACTGAGATCTAAGATTTGTTTTAATTTTAAGTCCGAGTCTTTGTTTGAATGAGATAAAAGTAATAGATAGAGATGAAGTTGATGATAGGTTGTGGTTTAATTATTGAGGGTTTTAAGATTGGAGTGGTATTGGTGTTTTAGTAATTGGTATGTCTTGTGGTCGATGTGGTCGAGGTCTTTTGGTAAAGTTCACAGCGTAATTTTTCCATTTCGCTTATTAAATTCTTACGTAACTTCTTGCTTATGCGTGAGGCATATGCGTAACATGCTTATCACGTAGCCTTACAGCGTAACCTTGCTTAGGCGTAAAGCCCGAGCTTAGGCGTAAAAGCATCACACGTAACATTTTCTTCAGCGTAACTTCACACTACGCGTAACACATTGTAGATTCTCCTTATCGTAAGTTTAGGGTTTTGACCCGTGTTGACTTTTCCGCGATGTATTTCGACCAAGAATCATCGATTCATAGTAACCCGAAAGTTGGCATAAAAATCATCTCTTAGACCCATATTGACCATGGATATGACCGAAGACCATAATATTTTTCACAGTTATGGTACCAAAAAAAATCATAATAAAGTGATGTTACAACCATATTGGACAAAGTGACCCAAGTCCAGATTGTAAACAAACACATGACTCTTTTGACCAAAAAAATACATTAAAACTTGTGAGAAAATCCGTTTCTCAAAAGAAAGAATATGAAAGGTTTAAACTTTGTTAAAAAAAAACGGATTTTGAAACAATATTTTGACAAGATAACATCCCCAAAATCAACCAATGATAAAATCCGACCTGGCTCTTGATACCAATGTTAGGATCGTATATGTGGTTGATATGGTGAATCGGGAGGTCTTGGAAGATGGAAGAAACCCATCTTCAGTTAGAGAGAAACAAGAGAAGGAGAGAACTATGTGATTATTATTGAAAGGTGAAAGGCTTACATAAGAAATCTCACCCTCCATGGAAGTATGGAGGTTTATATCTGAACACATACATCTACGGGTAATTGACATAACAAGCCCATGTGTTTGAGGTAACAAAGATAGAAATAGTAATCCGTCAATGTCGCTCCATTTACGAGTTAGGAGCGATTCCAACAGATTTGTATCCTTTGATAAAGTCATAGAGTTTTTGTCGATGCATGAATATGGTACATAGATTTGAGTAGTTTTAATATGTTTCTTGATGTTTTATGCAAGTCTAGATGAGTTGAAATGGCGTACAATTTGTTTAAGGTTTTAAAGAGAAGATTTAGAGCGATACGATTAGTTCTAACATAATAGCAAATGGTTTTGTTTGATTAAACGGACGCTTAGGGCATTAGATGTGTTTAGGGAGATGGTGGAAAGTGGTCTTGAGCCAACTCTTAAGGCGATAATGTGATTCTTAATGGGTATTTCAAAGCGAGTCGATAAAAGAAGCTTGGAAGTTCTTTTGGAGATGAATAGGCAAAATGTGATATAGATCTTTGTAACCTACGAATGTAGTACATGGTTTTGGGGTTGCGGGTGCGATTCAAAAGGCTGCCAGTGTTTATTGAAATGATTGGAGTAGGAATACTTCCTCCTGTTGCTACTTACAATGCATTTATTCAAGTTTTATGCAAAAAAGACAACGTGGAAAACGCTATAGTGGTGTTTGAGGAGATGTTAAAGAAGGGATATACACCTAATTCAACAACTTACAATGTAGTGATTAGAGGGTTGTGTCATGTCGGAAAGATGGATAAGGCAATGGAGTATTTGGATAGGATGAAACATGATGAATGTGAACCGAATGTTCAAACATATAACGTGATCATTAGGTACTATTGTGACGAAGGTGAAATTGAGAAGAGTTTGGAAGTTTTTAAAAGAATGGTAAGTGGTGAATGTTTGCCTAATTTGGATTCGTTCAATATTTTGATAAGTGGAATGTTTGGGAGGAAGATATCAGATGATCTAGTGGTCGCTGGGAAACTATTGATAGAAATGGTTGATTGAAGATTTATTCCTTGAAAGTTTCCTTCAATTGTATACTGAATGGTGTTTTGCTTACTGGAAATCAAGATTTTGCCAAAGAGATACTTATAGCGCTGAGTAAATGTGGTCGTCTCCCTCGACATTTTAGATTATGATGAGAAATTGTTCAGCATGAAAGGGCAGTGTTTTAAAACCTAATGTTATTTATCTAGTCCTCACTTAAAGCCTTTGAAGTATTAGAATCGAAGAATCAGAGATGACAACCAGTTAAATGCAGAGTTTAGACAGAGCTTAGACGTATGCATGGATCTAATAGAATCCGTAAACAACACAAATACAACGTTGCTCCAGTTGTAACAGTAAAATGGGGTGAAGTTATAGGTAATTAGAAAAACTTCATTGACAAAAAAGCTCATTTTTTTGTAGGTTTTTTATTTTGCCTAATTTTGTTTTCTCTGTTTCATTAGTGGGGAGGGTTTCCCTGAAGCAGGACACCTGTTTGGAGAGATGGTGACTCGTAAATGAGGAGAGTTTATTGTTTATATGGTAAAGTCTGAAACTTCCATCTATCATTTGGGTAGTATGTCCTTTACATATGCTCTTTAGCAGCATATGTGTTGTTTCATTGCGGTTATGTTTTTGGATAAGAAGTATATCATGTCTTATTGCCGCCATAGGATTGGATGTTCTCATGTTCACCATAGAAAATCTGATGTGTCGAGAACGGGTTGCCAAATGGCACACTAATTAATAATTATGTATGTGTAGATAGCAGTGTAGTATCATGTTTCTACTTAAGATACACTCTTTATCCTCTAGGACTTCAAATTCAAGAGGTGATTTGTTCTTTTTCTTAAATACATGGAAATCAAGTTTTTTTTAAAAGTTGCGACTATGAATAGACTGAAGTATGAAAGTAGCTCACTGAAAGTGCAGATAAAATAATTAGAACCCCCTTTTGTGAACAAATTTTGTTTTGTTAGCTATTACATGAGTTGTTATGAGATTTCCACAAAGGGGTAACTCATTTAATGTATTCGTTATGTTTTCTAATTGGGCAAATCACTTGAAAATGTAGTTAACTTGCCACTTTTTATGGTTGTGTGTATCTATCTTTATTTTTTCACATTCTATCAATAAACATACATTATTAGTTCTTTATGTGTACCCATTACCTGCTAAACATGCATCGTTAGTCCTTTATACTAACGGCCGTTAATAAATAACTTAAAATTTGGTTTTCTTACGCTAAACTTGCATCGTTAGTCCGATTTTCTACGTTTTCGTCCATTTTTGCAAGTTTTCGTTCGTTTTTGCACGTTTTTGTTCGTTTTTGCACGTTTTTGTTCGTTTTTGCACGTTTTTGTTTGTTTTTACACGTTTTGTTCGTTTTTGTCCGTTTTTCCATGTTTTCATCTCGTTTTACACTTTTTCGTACGTTTTTCCACGTTTTGTCCGCTTTTACACATTTTCATCCGTTTTTTACACGTTTTCGTTTATTTTTACATGTTTTCGTTTGTTTTAACACGTTTTCGTTCATTTTTGCACGTTTTCGTCAATTTTACACCTTTTCGTACGTTTTCGTACATTCTTATCCATTTTTAGTTGTACAAAAAACGCATAGAAACGTACAAAAATATATTAATTATTGGTTTTCTTACGTTTTTACACATTTTCGTTCGTTTTTGCACGTTTTCGTCCATTTTTGTACATTTTCGTCCGTTTTCCATGCTCTCTTTCGTTTTCATCTCTTTTACATGTTTTTGTTCGTTTTACACGTTTTCGTCCATTTTTGCACGTTTTCGTCTGTTTTTACACGAATGAAAACGTATAAAAACGGACGAAAAGGTATAAAAACGAATGAAAACGTATAAAAACGGATGAAAACATAAGAAAACCAATAGTAAATACGTTTTATACATTGTTGTATTTTTTGTACATTTCTATACGCTTTTATAAAAATGGATAAGAATGTACAAAAACGTATGAAAACGTGTTAAAACGAACAAAACATGGAAAATGAACAAAACGCGTGCAGAAGCGAAAACATGCAAAAACGAACGAAAACGTGCAGAAACATATGAAAACGTGTAAAAACGGACAAAAACATGTAAAAACGAACGAAAACATAAGAAAACTAATAATTAATACATTTTTATACGTTTTTGTACATTTTTATACATTTTTGTACATCTAAAAACGGATAAGAATGTACAAAAACATATGAAAATGTGTAAAAACGGACGAAAACGTGCAAAAATGAACGAAAATGTGTTAAAACGGACGAAAACATGTAAAACGAAACGCGTGATTAAACGAACGAAACGCGTAAAACGAACGAACACGCGAAAAAAGCGGATGAAAGCGTGCAAACGAATGGCGTGTAAAATGGGCGAAAATATAAGAAAACGTAAAAAACCAAATTTTAAGTTATTTATTAACGGTAGTTAGTAAAAGGACTAATGGTGCAAGTTTAGCGTAAGATAACTAAACTTTAAGTTATTTATTAGCGATCGTTAGTATAAAGGACTAATGATGCGATATTAGTAGGTAATGGTGTGCAACGAAGGATAACGATGCGGTGTTTAGTGATAGAATGTGAAAAAAAAAAAAAAAAAAGATAGATAGATCATGGCCATAAAAAGTGGCTAGTTAGATATAAAACGCAGATTTAGATATAAACTTTTGTTATCATTTAAATTTGTTCAGTTAAATAATTATCGAGTACAAAGTTTATCATATGATGTATATACCAACTCAATTAATGGAAACAAGGAATACAACAGATATGCAAAATAAAAAGAATTGTTGGTTATCTTCTAATACATCAATAAACAAATAGAACATGAAGATGAGAAACATTAACAAGCTCAATATGAGCAAATCCCTATCAGAAATCTTCAGATATCACACAAACATGAAGGTAAACTTCGAACTCAAGAGTTGGTCATTATTTATTTACTACTCGTCTTGTGGCACTTTTCTTTAATCCAGTGCAAACCAAGTGTTGTTCCTTTCGTAACCTTCTTGATCCCTGTTGTCGCCACGGCTTTTGACTTGCCAAAGCCTTCTACTACCTTATTTTTACCATTGCCGGTTTTGCTTCCTGAATAACCATTGTAGTACTCGGGTTCAGAATCCCATTGATCTGCCCATGAGTTATATCTGTTGTCTAGTGCCATTTCCTTTAGCTTTTCGTTCAATCCTTGGATATTTATTTGACTGAAAGATGGGAAGTGATTTTATGTGGGGTGATTAATAAAGATAATCTATGTTTATATATGAAGAGGTTGGTTTGGACTTTGGCGGGTATTAATTTAACTAGAAGTTGAAATTCAACGTTGGGTGCTATCTCGGTTTAATGTTCTAATATTTACGTGTGGGTTGGATGGCTTGTGTTGAAATCAAGCATATATATGTTGACCTTTTTAAATTCAGCGTCGACCTTCCTCCCTTTGTTATTCTAGAAAATTACATCACGAGACATTTTTTATTTCATTTTTAAAATAAGACCAACTGGTAACACAAATGAAGTTGCTCCGATGTAGCGGTGGCAATTATCGATGCCACACGATAACCGAAACCAACCTTTTTGGGGAAAAAAGTGAAATATATATATTTTTTAAAACAATATTTACAATACAAGCATTTTTTAGAGGGCAATGGACATATAACACCCTTAAAATAATTAGGAGCTACATCCTCACAAATGGCAACAAGGTCCTATCACAAAGGGGTATCATCATAAGAGCAGTATCACTAAGTGGTAGTATTGGATTATGAACACGTTTATAAACATATGTTCGAAAAATGCTTGAAACCTCTGAGGATCACACGTTACGTATAAGATTCAATGTATATAATTAAGGGCGTTCATATATCGCCACCATCTGGCACCTATTTTCGAGAAAATATGTAAATATAGGTGTATATGTGGGGATATATGAAAATCCCCCTATAATTAATATAATATAGTAATGTATTAATTATTAAATCACGGAAATAACTAACTAACAGTCGTTAATTAAATGCTACTTAATGGGTGTTAGTTAACGGACGTTAAACGTTAAGTTTGAGGACTAGAGTGTAACTAATAAAGAGGATGATCTAGAATACCCTCCTTATCCATTGATCGGCCGAATATAGAGTTCAAGAGGAATCCAAGTCTAACTTGGACTCAAAGATAACACACTATATAAACAAACCCTTTTGTTCATTAGTTGATATATCTTTCAATATTTTGGGTGATGTTAAAAAAGACTATGTTAATACAAATAAAGTCAGTAAGCGTTTATTTATATTTTACGATCTTCTAATGTTTTGTCGATAACAAGCGTAAAATCATTTAACGAAACAAATAAAATACGTAAATGGTTTGAGCCAATAGTTTACTAACACTTACGTTTCATAAAACACTAAACATGTAATAGTATTTTCATGATTTAGTAATACATATGTACAACAACTAGTGTTTATATTGGGTAGATATGTACATAATTAGTATGTATTATAATGGGTAATATAATGGGTAGAAGTTTAAGTATTTGACTCATTGACCAAATACATTAAATGTAGTTAGGTATAACCCAAAGTCCATGACCCATACCATGTAGAGTTTAACCCATAACTCATTGCATGACATCATGCATAAGTCATAAATGGGTATTATCCATGTACCTATACTCACACCGACACTTCTTTGACTATGCTATTGATATTGCAAGCTGCTTACGTGACTACAAGATTGTTTAAGCGCTTGTTGAGCATATGCGAAATGTAGGCTTTGTTGGAACTTAATGTTATAGAAGCAAAGTTAGGTAGTTAAGTGTTTATATGTTTTATGAAGTCGCCAACCCAAATTGTGTTTTGGGTCAATATCTAGTATCAAAATATAACCATTTAGAATGGTTATAACGCTTAGATATATTATGTCGTTTAGTTTATAGGAATCGGTACAACCCTTTACGTATAAATAGGTTAGTTTTATGTAAATCAATATCACTTGTAAGTTGTAAATCAATACAATCGATCATTATATTCAAGTTATTATCGTGATTTGTTATTGTTTATTCGGTTGCAATTTTCGTCCCAAACACTCCTTGCTCATTCATATCGATTCAAAGAAGTCAGTAAAAGGGAGAAACAAGGTTTGAATCAAGACATTAACAACAAAGCTTGGCCAAATCCAAAAATATTTGGTATTATAATTTATAAGCGAACCATTTTGTTAGGATCAGATATGTGGTCGATATGGTGAATCGGAGGTCTTGAAGATGGAAGAAACCCATCTTCAAGTTAGAGAGAGAAACAAGAGAAGGAGAGAACTATGTGATTATTATTGAAAGGTGAAAGGTTTACACAAGAAATCTCACCCTCCATGGAAGTATGGAGGGTTTATATACCCAAACACATACATCTATGGGTAATTGACATAACAAGCCCATGTGTTTGAGGTAACAAAGATAGAAATAGTAATCCCGCCAATGTCGCTCCATTTACGAGTTAGAGCGATTCCAACAATCTTCCCTCAATGGGACTATATAAGGGATTACTTACAACATTTACTACAAATATAGAAAACAAATAAAGAAAGGTCTTCATAAGCTCTTCAAGTGCCGAGGATGATGAAAGGTTACGCTTTGTCTTCTTCTTCGTACCTTGACTTGAGAACCGCTTTTCACTTGTAGGCAATGATGTAATATGCATAAATTGGATTAACTTCCCCAATTCATGCCGCATGTCTTTAGCGCCTTCTCCAGTACACTCCTTTTTGCGAAGTTTGAATCGCCTTCCCCAAACCGACAACCGCCTTCAGTAGATTCGAAACTTTGATGTAGTGAACATTTCCTCTAACTTTGAAGTTTTCAAGATGCAATGAATTTGTAGATGAGCAAAGAAACCACACAAGGTAATCGACTTGTTATGGAAAATCCGTCGGGGTAACATGCAAGAAATCAACAAGATCTTCTCACGTATGTAGATGCTTCACACCAAATGCACCACGAAAGACTAAATGAAACGACTTCCCCAATGTTGCGGTTCATCGGAATAGTAGTTACCGTTAATCTCCAATTACTCGATAAATGACCGTGTGTAAGGCATCATAACATCAAATTTAGGTAATCTTCACACACGATAACTCCGTGAAAGTGAGACGATAACACCAAAGTGAGACGTTTGAACCATAAATCATCTCATTTCTTCCGATTGAAGAAATTCATGAAAGGAAACGGTTTTCGAAAAAATCCAAAACATCAAAGAAGCAAGGAACACCTATACTCTCTTCCCGATGTTTTCAACGAATCGAATCATACACCACGATGTTGATGATGAAATTGGACATCGAAACCATGTATGTTCAATTAATCGAACAAGTGTGAAGTACCATAAATATCTTGTGAGAATCACCGCGATAAAACTTCTCTACTGTGTATACTCTTCTCGCCTAACTCTTTACCACCCCATTATCATTCGATGGCTTTTTGTAGTGACTACTGATGGAGAAAACCCAATATGATGAGCTTGAGGTCAAGTAGTATAACCCGAACTTGTGACTTAAACTTGCACTATTGTCGAGACGAAGAACCCTTTTCTTAAGTCCATCGAAAAAGGTAAACTTAAAGTTTCTTAAATTATCCACACCTTAGTGTGACACTCGAGCACAACAACGTAACTCCTTAAAAGTGATAGTTATAAGTCGCGAGCACAACAACGTAACTCCTTACATCGTGTTCAACTAGATAACTCAAGTCTTTGTCATTCGCATCGCTTAAAGCTCGAACAAGGATCTCAAGAATCATGCATCCAACCAACCCCGATATCTTCGGATACTAAGTACACGTACTCCATGATATCCCACTTCAACCTCAAATAAATAATATAGAATTAACTCCGTAATCACATCTTGCGGTTACATGCCCAAAACTAGCCTTCGTAACGGTTTAAATGAATTTGATAATGGTTTCCCGATCTTGTCAAAATTGTATCCTCGTGAAATATTTAATATCAACATACCACTCATTCACACCAACAATGCTACAATGTATTAAAAATACATTATAGTCCATAAAACCAAGACACTCCAACGTTAATTTCTTAAGGCCCAAAACAAATTAACATAAGCTACCAACACTTCGTCCAATGCAATCCTTTGGTGTAGGTCCAATATATTTTCCAATGTGAATTTAGATGGGCCCAGTAGAAATATACAACCATTCGATCCAGTCAATTGAACCAAATATAAGCAATCAACAAATTAGGGTATAAAAGGGCACATTTAGTTAACCCTAATGTATTACAACCCAAAACAGACGCCACCATCATATTCTCTCACTCATAATACGAGTATCTCAGATCTCATCAATAACATAAACACAAACAAGCACTTATCATCAATCAATAATCTTGAAACACTCATCACATCAACCATCTTAATCCACCACGCTTTTCAATCCGAAACAAATATCAAGACGAAAAGAACCAAAACAAACTACAATCACCGATTCGTAACCGGATCCATATATACTGATGTAGCGCAAAATCAAATCAAGAAGCCTTAGAAAAACGTCAAGATCCTTTGAAGGGTCACGGTAGGTACTACACGGTTGTTTTCGTTTTGTTGTTAGTCTATGAATGAACCCAAGAAAGAAATTAACAAACTTGTTATATTTCTTATCTTGAAAGTTTCAGAAATTTAATTGAAGCATAGTTTCAAAAAGATTGGATCGATGATGAGTGGTCTTTCATGTTTATTGAACTTTGAAGCACGATATTATTAGTAGACACATGAAAAGACTATGACTGAGATCTAAGATTTGTTTTAATTTTAAGTCCGAGTCTTTGTTTGAATGAGATAAAAGTAATAGATAGAGATGAAGTTGATGATAGGTTGTGGTTTAATTGACGAGGGTTTTAAGATTGGAGTGGTATTGGTGTTTTGGTAATTGGTATGTCTTGTGGTCGATGTGGTCGAGGTCTTTTGGTAAAGTTTACGCGTAATTTTTCCATTTCGCTATTAAATTCTTACGCGAACTTCTGCTTATGCGTGAGGCATATGCGTAACATGCTTATCGTGCTCACGCGTAACCTTGCTTAGGCGTAGCCGAAGCTTAGGCGAAAAGCACACGCAGTAACATTTTCACGCCAGAACTTCACGCCCACGCTGTAACACAAATTGTGAGATTCTCCTTATGCGTAAGTTTAGGTTTTGACCCGTGTTGACTTTTTCCCGCGATGTATTTCGACCAAGAATCCATCGATTCATAGTAACCCGTAAAGTTGGCATAAAAATCATCTCTTAGACCCATATTGACCATGGATATGACCGAAGACCATAATATTTTTCACAAAAGTTATGGTACCAAAAAATCATAATAAAGTGATGTTACAACCATATTGGACAAAGTGACCCAAGTCCGATTGTAAACAAACACATGACTTTTCGACCAAAAAATACATTAAACTTGTGAGAAAATCTGCTTCTCAAAAGAAAGAATATGAAAGGTTTAAACTTTGTTAAAAAAACGGATTTTGAAACAATATTTTGACAAGATAACATCCCCAAAATCAACCAATGATAAAATCCGACCGGCTCTTGATACCAATGTTAGGATCGTATGTGGTTGATATGGTGAATCGGAGGTCTTGGAAGATGGAAGAAACCCATCTTCAAGTTAGAGAGAAACAAGAGAAGGAGAGAACTATGTGATTATTATTGAAAGGTGAAAGGCTTACATAAGAATCTCACCCTCCATGGAAGTATGGAGGGTTTATATACCCAAACACATACATCTACGGGTAATTGACATAACAAGCCCATGTGTTTGAGGTAACAAAGATAGAAATAGTAATCCCGTCAATGTCGTTCCATTTACGAGTTAGGAGCGATTCCAACAGATTTGTATCCGCCTGATAAAGCTGTTAGAGTTTTTTGTCGATGCATGAATATGGCTGCCAACAGGATTTGAGTAGTTTTAATATGTTTCTTGATGTTTTATGCAAGTCTAGATGAGTTGAAATGGCGTACAATTTGTTTAAGGTTTTAAAGAGAAGATTTAGAGCTGATACGATTAGTTCTAACATAATAGCAAATGGTTTTGTTTGATTAAACGGACGCTTAGGGCATTAGATGTGTTTAGGGAGATGGTGGAAAGTGGTCTTGAGCCAACTCTTAAGACGTATAATGTGATTCTTAATGGGTATTTCAAAGCGAGTCAGATAAAAGAAGCTTGGAAGTTCTTTTTGGAGATGAATAGGCAAAAATGTGATATAGATGCTGTAACCTACACGAATGTAGTACATGGTTTTGGGGTTGCGGGTGCGATTCAAAAGGCCTGCCAGGTGTTTATTGAAATGATTGGAGTAGGAATACTTCCTCCTGTTGCTACTTACAATGCATTTATTCAAGTTTTATGCAAAAAAGACAACGTGGAAAACGCTATAGTGGTGTTTGAGGAGATGTTAAAGAAGGGATATACACCTAATTCAACAACTTACAATGTAGTGATTAGAGGGTTGTGTCATGTCGGAAAGATGGATAAGGCAATGGAGTATTTGGATAGGATGAAACATGATGAATGTGAACCGAATGTTCAAACATATAACGTGATCATTAGGTACTATTGTGACGAAGGTGAAATTGAGAAGAGTTTGGAAGTTTTTAAAAGAATGGTAAGTGGTGAATGTTTGCCTAATTTGGATTCGTTCAATATTTTGATAAGTGGAATGTTTGGGAGGAAGATATCAGATGATCTAGTGGTCGCTGGGAAACTATTGATAGAAATGGTTGATTGAAGATTTATTCCTTGAAAGTTTCCTTCAATTGTATAATTGAATGGTGTTTTGCTTATCGGAAATCAAGATTTTGCCAAAGAGATACTTATAGCGGTAGTAAATGTGGTCGCCTCCTCGACATTTTAGATTATGATGAGAAATTGTTCAAGATGAAAGGCGGTGTTTAAAACCTAATGTTATTTATCTAGTCCTCACTTAAAGCCTTTGAAGTATTAGAATCAAGAATCGTAGATGACAACCGTTAAATGCGAGTTTAGACAGAGCTTAGACGATGCATGGATCTAATAGAATCAGTGAACAACACAAATACAACGTTGTTCCGCTTGTAACAAAGAAATGGGGTGAAGTTATAGGTAATTAGAAAACTTCATTGACAAAAAGCTCATTTTTTGTAGGTTTTTATTTTGCCTAATTTTGTTTTCTCCGTTTCATTAGTGGGAGGGTTTCCAAGGCAGACACTGCTTGAGAGATGGTGACTCGTAAATGAGGAGAGTTTATTGTTTATATGGTAAAGTCCAAACTTCCATCTATCATTTGGGTAGTATGTCCTTTACATATGCTCTTAGCAAAGATATGTGTTGTTTCATTATGGTTATGTTTTGGATAAGAAGTATATCATGTCTTATTGCCATAGGATTGGATGTTCTCATGTTCACCATAGAAAACTGATGTGTCGAGAACGGGTTGCCAAATGGCACACTAATTAATAATTATGTATGTGTAGATAGCGATGTAGTATCATGTTTCTACTTAAGATACACTTTATCCTCTAGGACTTCAAATTCAAGAGGTGATTTGTTCTTTTCTTAAATACATGGAAATCAAGTTTTTTTTAAAAGTTGCGACTATGAATAGATGAAGTATGAAAGTAGCTCAACGAAGTGCGATAAAATAATTAGAACCCCTTTTGTGAACAAATTTTGTTTTGTTAGCTATTACATGAGTTGTTATGAGATTTCCAAAGGGGTAACTCATTTAATGTATTCGTTATGTTTTCTAATTGGGCAAATCACTGAAAATGTAGTTAACTTGCCACTTTTTATGGTTGTGTGTATCTATCTTTATTTTTTCACATTCTATCAATAAACATACATTATTAGTTCTTTATGTACCCGCACATCGCTAAACATGCATCGTTAGTCCTTTATACTAACTACTGTAATAAATAACTTAAAATTTGGTTTTCACGCTAAACTTGCATCGTTAGTCCGATTTTCACGTCGTCCATTTTGCAAGTTTCGCTCGCTTTTAACGCTTTTGTTCGCTTTTGCAACGCTTTTGTTCGCTTTTGCACGCTGTTTTTGTTTTACACGCTTTGTTCGCTTTTGTCCGCTTTTCCATGTTTTCATCTCGCTTTTACACTTTTTCGCGCTTTTCCACGCTTTGTCCGCTTTACACATTTTCATCCGTTTTTACACGCCGCTTATTTTACATGTTTCGCTTGTTTTAACACGTTGCTCATTTTGCACGCCGTCAATTTTACACCTTTTCGACGTTGCACATTCTTATCCATTTTAGTTGTACAAAAAACGCACAGAAACGCATAAAAATATATTAATTATTGGTTTTCTTACGCTTACATTTCGTTCGTTTTGCGTTGTCCATTTTTGTACATTTCGTCCGCTTTCCATGCTCTTCGCTTTCATCTCTTTACATGTTTTTGTTCAGTTTTACACGCCGATCCATTTTGCATCGTCATTGCTTTTACACGAATGAAAACGTATAAAACGGACGAAAAGGTATAAAACGAATGAAACGATAAAAAGGATGAAAACATAAGAAAACCAATAGTAAATACGCTTTTATACATTGTTGTATTTTTTGTACATTTCTATACGCTTTTATAAAAATGGATAAGAATGTACAAAAACGTATGAAAACGTGTTAAAACGAACAAAAACATGGAAAAATGAACAAAAACGTGCAAAAACAGACGAAAACATGCAAAAACGAACGAAAACGTGCAGAAACATATGAAAACGTGTAAAAACGGACAAAAACATGTAAAAACGAACGAAAACATAAGAAAACTAATAATTAATACATTTTATATCGTTTTGTATTATTTTATACATTTTTGTACATCTAAAAACGGATAAGAATGTACAAAAACATATGAAAATGTGTAAAAACGGACGAAAACGTGCAAAAATGAACGAAAATGTGTTAAAACGGACGAAAACATGTAAAAACGAAAGAAAACGTATTAAAACGAACGAAAACGTGCAAAAACGAACGAACACGTGGAAAAACGGATGAAAACGTGCAAAAACGAATGAAAACGTGTAAAAATGGACGAAAATATAAGAAAACGTAAGAAACCAAATTTTAAGTTATTTATTAACGGCCGTTAGTAAAAAGGACTAATGGTGCAAGTTTAGCGTAAGATAACTAAACTTTAAGTTATTTATTAACGGTCGTTAGTATAAAGGACTAATGATGCAGTATTAGTAGGTAATGGGTACACACAAAGGACTAACGATGCAGGTTTAGTGATAGAATGTGAAGAAAAAAAAAATAGATGCATACAACCATAAAAAGTGGCTAGTTAGATATAAAACGCAGATTTAGATATAAACTTTTGTTATCATTTAAATTTGTTCAGTTAAATAATTATCGAGTACAAAGTTTATCATATGATGTATATACCAACTCAATTAATGGAAACAAGGAATACAACAGATATGCAAAATAAAAAGAATTGTTGGTTATCTTCTAATACATCAATAAACAAATAGAACATGAAGATGAGAAACATTAACAAGCTCAATATGAGCAAATCCCTATCAGAAATCTTCAGATATCACACAAACATGAAGGTAAACTTCGAACTCAAGAGTTGGTCATTATTTATTTACTACTCGTCTTGTGGCACTTTTCTTTAATCCAGTGCAAACCAAGTGTTGTTCCTTTCGTAACCTTCTTGATCCCTGTTGTCGCCACGGCTTTTGACTTGCCAAAGCCTTCTACTACCTTATTTTTACCATTGCCGGTTTTGCTTCCTGAATAACCATTGTAGTACTCGGGTTCAGAATCCCATTGATCTGCCCATGAGTTATATCTGTTGTCTAGTGCCATTTCCTTTAGCTTTTCGTTCAATCCTTGGATATTTATTTGACTGAAAGATGGGAAGTGATTTTATGTGGGGTGATTAATAAAGATAATCTATGTTTATATATGAAGAGGTTGGTTTGGACTTTGGCGGGTATTAATTTAACTAGAAGTTGAAATTCAACGTTGGGTGCTATCTCGGTTTAATGTTCTAATATTTACGTGTGGGTTGGATGGCTTGTGTTGAAATCAAGCATATATATGTTGACCTTTTAAATTCAGCGTCGACCTTCCTCCTTTGTTATTCTAGAAAATTACATCACGAGACATTTTTATTTCATTTTAAAATAAGACCAACTGGTAACACAAATGAAGTTGTCCGATGTAGCGGTGGCAATTATCGATGCCACACGATAACCGAAACCAACCTTTTTGGGGAAAAAAGTGAAATATATATATTTTTTAAAACAATATTTACAATACAAGCATTTTTTAGAGGGCAATGGACATATAACACCCTTAAAATCATTAGGAGCTACATCCTCACAAATGGCAACAAGGTCCTATCACAAAGGGGTATCATCATAAGAGCAGTATCACTAAGTGGTAGTATTGGATTATGAACACGTTTCGTAAACATATGTTCGAAAAATGCTAGAGCCTACGAGATCACACACGTTACGTATAAGATTCAATGTATATAATTAAGGGGCATTTACATATATCCTCACATACACACCCAAGACTGTTTGAGAAAATATGTAAATATAGGTGTATATGTGGGGATATATGAAAATCCCCCTATAATTAATATAATATAGTAATGTATTAATTATTAAATCACGGAAATAAGTCGTTAATTAAATGCTACTTAATGGGAGTTAGTTAACGGACGTTAAACGTTAAGTTTGAGGACTAGAGTGTAACTAATAAAGAGGATGATCTAGAATACCCCTCCTTATCCATTGATCGGCCGAATATAGAGTTCCAAGAGGGAATCCAAGTCTAACTTGGACTCAAAGATAACACACTATATAAACAAACCCTTTTGTTCATTAGTTGATATATCTTTCAATATTTTGGGTGATGTTAAAAAAAGACTATGTTAATACAAATAAGCCGTAAAGACGTTTATTTATATTTTACGATCTTCTAATGTTTTGTCGATAACAAACGTAAAATCATTTTAACGAAACAAATAAAATACGTAAATGGTTTGAGCCAATAGTTTACTAACACACTTACGTTTTCACATAAAACACTAAACATGTAATAGTATTTTCATGATTTAGTAATACATATGTACAACAACTAGTGTTTACATATTGGGTAGATATGTACATAATTAGTATGTATTATAATGGGTAATATAATGGGTAGAAGTTTAAGTATTTGACTCATTGACCAAATACATTAAATGTAGTTGGGTATAACCCAAAGTCCATGACCCATACCCATAGAGTTTAACCCATAACTCATTGCATGACATCATGCATAAGTCATAAATGGGTATTATCCATGACCCATGGATTTAACCCATGACCCATGGACTAGATGCATTGCACCTACTAGATACATTGTATCTACTTGAATACCCATGGTCCAAAATCTAGGACCCATGACCCATAACCCATGACCCATGACCCAAAACCCATGGGCAAAGAGGAGTGTCCCACGGTTCCCCCAGTTTACACTGGACGGATCCCTCAAGTAAGGGATCCGTGGAACAGTAGCTTATTTTCTTCTATAAATAGTGAGTCATCTCTTCATTTTAGGTGCCCACTTCTACACATACTTTCTCCTAGTATTGTAAACCTTCTAACCTCATATCCAAAGGATCTTTCTATGTAATTTGTGTTTGTTTTTTGTGTGATTCTCTAGGTTCCTCTTAAAGGCGAGATCACCACCTCTTGAAGTCGAGCAAGCTCAAGTCCATGAGTTGCCACGCTTCGTCATCATCAAGACTACTGAGGTTCTCTTGTTGATAGTTCTTTCTTCCTCATTAGAAGTGTTGTGTCAAAGGCATTAGTGAAGGATGTCAAGAGGGTCAAGACGAAGGCATTAGTGAAAGGTGCTTAACGTCCGTGTCAAAGGCATTAGTGAAGGATGCCAAAAGAGTCAAGACGAAGGCATTAGTGAAAGGTACTGAACGTCCGTGTCAAAGGCATTAGTGAAGGATGCCTAAAGGGTCAAGTCAAAAGCATTAGTGAAGGATACCAAGAATGTACAATCGATATGGTGTATTGATGTACAAATAAAGATAGGTTTTATCCAAGGATATTGATATCCTTGATGATGTTTGATAAGGTTTTAAAAGGTACCATTTTGAGGGTCGTTTAAGTCCTTATTTGATCACTTTGTATCCGTTATTGCTTAATATCGCCTTTTCACTTTTAGGTCTCGTGAAGGCAAAATGTTGGAATGGCACTTATTTGAACGAAAAGGCGCGAATATATGAAGAAAATGGCCAAAGTCAAAATCGAGACACTCACAGCTTCTTTGAAACTAGAAGCGACGGCGTCAAAAGTTAATGTTGCGACGTCCAAAATTATTGTGACGATACAGACTCAAAACTCATATTTTCGCCGACGACGCCTAGTTGTGAAAGAGTAGGCCGTCGCTACTCGGGACGGCCTAGATGCAATCCGCACGACGCCGGTCAAGAGACAACGTCGCGGACACAAGGTGACGCCGCCGCAAGGTTAACGTGGCAAGACGAAACCCTAATGGCGGCGACGACGGCGTCACTAAACATAAGGTGACGCCGCCGCAATTGTAATCTTATATAGAATCCGAATTTTTCGGTCTTTGTGTGGAGAGTCTTTGAGTAAAACCTAATACCGAACCTAAGGTGTCTTGTACAAGATTTTAGGGTTTTAAACCCTATCTTACATCAAGATAAGTCTTTACTTCATTAATTCAATTATGTCTTTGATTATTTGTGTGTATGCTTGCATGTTCTCCATGTCCGCTAATTTACTTGTGTGTTTGCTAGGAAGTATGAAACTTAATTATTGAATATTGATTGGTTGTTTCTTATCTTAGTTGATTAATGATCTAGTAATGCGATAGGTCATTCGTGTGTACTTAATGCTTGATTCATCTTTGTGAACCTTAGAATATAATTACACGAGTAGTTGTAGGCTAAACCATCCAAAGAGCGCTTAGAGTAGGAGTTTATCATCCCTAGTGGGTTTGTAGACGAGACCCTTTGGTAAGTTCAAAGAGTTGGGAGAAACGATACCCTACAACTTTAGACACACAACGAACTAGGAATAAGACGTGACACTCAACCATCAATAGGAGATAATTAGAGTAATACAACCTAAGTAAACACATCTTTAAACTATCATACGAGCACACATTAATTAGACATAGACTCCACAACCTTAGTTTAGATAATTAGATAATAGTAGATTAATCGGTAGAAATACCAACCCCCAAATCCAATACCAGAGATTCGTACCTTTCCATTTCATAAAACATAAAAGATAAAAATAATCTTCCTCAACCTTAACCTTAGCGTAGTAACTCCTTACTAGCATTCCTATTCCCTAGAGAACGATATCAATACCGTGGCTTACCCTAATTACTACACTACAACGATTAGGTTCATTTGCCTAGGTGTTATAAAACTTGCTCAAGAAAAGGAAGTTTCTTGACCCCGAACGACGCTGTAAGCGTTATCAAGTTTTAGCGCGGCTGCGAGAATAGAATAGCTAGTTAGTAGTCCACCTCGTTTAGGTTCTTTGCTTGATTCCTATCAAGTAATTTTTTCTCATTTTAGCTTTCTCTTAGTCTATCCCCTTCTTCGTAACCTTTGTTCAGAACCCCATCACTTTTCATCATGGAAGGTGATAACCCACTACCATTCATCAACCTACCACCAATGACCCGCCAAGAGCCCGTACTCTTGGTGAATACTGAGACCAAGCCACCTAGGCTATAGGAACACCATTGAGCTTCCCGACCAAGCCCAAACTACGGCCTGCGATCCGACACCATCCTGTTGGTGCAAACGGATGTGCATTCCATGGACTTCGCTCCAAAGATCCAAATCGACATCCGAGGGATTTCTCAAAATCGCCGATTCCATCGACCTTGATGCTACTACTGGGAGACCACGCTACCGCGTCTCTTCCAATTCTCTCACGGGACCAAGCTAGTAATTGGCTTGAGCGACTTCCGGCTCCATCTCAAGTTGGGATGATCTTACTTCTCGCTTCCTTGCTCAATTTTTCCCACCGGGAGAACCACTAAGCTTAGGAATGACATCTTGATGTTCCAACAACGCAAGGTGAATCTCTCTAAGCATGGACCCGATTCAGGACTTACTTCATAAAGTCCCTCATCACGGCATTGATCTTTGGCTCAAGTCCAAATCTTTTATGATCATGTCAACTTCCACACTAAGCGATCCATTGACCAAGCGGCGGTGGAAAACTTGGTGATCTCACCGCGAAGAATCATGGGGTATAATAGGACCTCTCCTCTATGACAACGAAGTTGGGATGACCCCGTGAGTGCCCAAAACCGTTAAGGCAATCTCCTTGCCTCCTCCCGATCAGGATGATCGAACTTGAAGATCAAGTTAGATTCCTCATGAGTTCCTACAAAATCCTAAGTCCTCACGACAAGTGAATCAAATCACTCTACCTTGTGAGTTATGCGATGGTCCCATGACACTCGTGATTGCACAAGGCTCTCCGAACAAGCTTTGCGGACTACGCCTCCATACGCACCGGCCGGAGCAGAGAGAAGTGGTACACTTTCAAACCCGAACAAAACAACTTAGGAAACTCATACAACCCCTCATGGAGAAATCACCCTAACCTTAAGTGGAACCAAAACTCAAGCCGCCCAAAGCTCATCTAGTTCGCCTACTAGGTTCAATTCTTCTAATACTGGAACCCCACTAATCTTGAGGCAATTGCATCTAGATTTTTGTCATCCCAAGAAACTCGATTGAATAAGCTTGAAGCCGATTTTAAGCAAAAACATAGCGAGATGACAACCAAGCTTGATGCCCTCTTAAAAGCCTTCATGAGTGGGAAGTTGGAGCACTCAAGTAATACCATAAAGAACCCAAAGTGAATTGACGCATCGACTTCATGTTCTCGTTCACCATGGAAAGTGCACATCCATGCCCCTCTCACCCAACAGTTCACTCGGTAAATGCTATCAAAAGGGTTCCAAGCCATCCAAGAGATACCAAGGCCCGACACCTTTGGTAAAGCCTACTCTTGAGAAACCCGTCGACCAAGAATCCAAACCTAGTTTAGAGGAGGAGTACAAGGAACTCCATCAAGAAAAACCGATTCTTGAAGTCTTAGCTCATGCACCTTACTATAATGCTTAAAAGAAAATATGAGTTAGAACTTAGGCTTGGAAAACATGGGTCCGCTTTGTGCGAAACAACTTACCTAAGAAGCTAGACGATCCGGGCTATTTACTCTTCCGTGTAGACTTGGAACTTCAAACCACTCGATGCTCTAGCCGATTTAGGATCATGCATCAATCTTGTTCCGTTGTCCCTCCATAGAAGCCTTAACTTAGGTAAAATTGAACCAACGGAAACCATCTTAGGTCTAGCGGACGGTAGTATAGCACGTCCGGTAGGTATAATAAAGGACATGGTAGTACAAGTAGGAGAGTTGACTCTTTTGGCCGACTTTCATGTGCTAGACATGAATAAGGACCCGACATGCCCATTACTTGTTGGAAGAGGATTTTTAGCTACCGCTAGTGCTATCATCGATTGTAAGATGTCCAAAATAGTGGTAGGAGAGGGGAGTGCTAGATCCGTTTACGATGTTAAAAAGCATACATACTACAAGGATGAGGAAGTCCCACAAGAGATAGGGTTGGATGAGAGCTTCTAGATATGGACCTTGGATTGATAAGAACATCATAGGCCCCAAAGACCTTTTACCTAGATAAAGCCTTTGCTAGTGCAAAGAACTTTCCAAGAAAAGAAATGGCTAGGGACATAGAAGTGAACCCGTTCGAGGACGCCTTAGTATTTAGGAAGATGACCGAGTTCCTAGGAAGCTTGCCCGTTAACCTTGTCATGAATAAGTGGATAGTTGAGAAATCTGAACACAAGTGGGATTGGAATAGACCACCTAGTGATGGTAATGGAAGGTGGCACATTAGGATACAAATCTATGATCCCGATGGTGAGATGTTTGAAAAGGCATATTTAACCGAACGTACTACTAGGAACTTTAATGATTAGTTTGATCCTTACGACATTGTTGAGGATAGACTTACGTATATCGATGCGTAGGAGTACGACTATGAGTCTAGCTACAAGACTCTTAAATAAAGAAAAGCGCTTGGGAGGCAACCCATGCTTAATTGTTTGCTTGTTATGTCTTATATCTTTATTAATTGTTTATCCTCATGTTTAAATTTGTAAAAATGCTTTATTTTGTTTTTAACCGTCTTAAGCGCATATAAAGGTATTTTACATAAGGGATAAGTGTAGGGAGGATTACACGTTTTCAAAAGAAACGTAAACATGAGAATAACAAATAACTAAAAGATATATATGTTTGTTTGTTCGAGTCAAATGCTTGTATCGAGTCATAATGGATGTTTTGCGAAATTTTCCGATTCTAAAGATGTAAATTTTCCGAATTTTTCCGAAAATCGCACCGCTTTTTGTCAGGATAACCGACGGCGTCAGATTGCAACTTGACGGCGCGAGGAAGGAGTAAAACATCGATTACTTTTTCTCGTTTTAGAGCTACTTATGAATTTTTGGAATTTTCGGTCTTAATTTTCTTAGAAATTCAGTAAACATCCATTCCACAAGCATTATATCCTAGTTTAAATCGAGTCTTATATATATTATTACCGCCGATTTTACGCGAAGGTTTCGTTTGTTTTCTTCAAGTGTGCAGGTTTAGTTTGTCAAGAAGAAGTTACGTAAGATTGGAGGAGCTTTTCACGCAATAATTCTTCTTGGAAAAGAGTTTAACCACCACTTTACACGGATCCTACCGAGCTAATCGGGAGTATTAGTTTCTTTCGTTTTAATTACCTTCTTTTATCATAACTTTGATACTTTTCGGGAACATTGGGGACAATGTTCAGTTTAAATGTAGGAGGGAAAATAAAGCGGAACTTTGAAACTATGCTTATCCTTGATTATTTGCTTTGTCCAAATGTGATTGTGTAATAAACCATGAGAAAATGTCGGTTAGGGTAATTTTGGCACCAAATTTAAATTTTTTTATGACATATAGGAGTGGGCCATTAGTCTTAACAAAAGCGTCTCACGGATAGGAAGTTATATGACTAGCACAAAACCCTTTACCACCCAAATTCCACCAAAATGTGAGGATCACCCTTAGATTAGTAGGAATTAAAGCATTCATCATTAATGCTTAGAGTGTGAACCGGTAGTATATTAGATTCTAGAACTTGTTTTGTGATGCATTCCGAGATCGCAAGTAAGGCTACACTTGTGTAGTTAGGAATAACTAAATGATAAGAGGCATTAGGATAACCCTTGTTTGATACCGTAATATAATTACTTCTTCCACATCGGTTGAGTAATTCCCCACCCTTTGCGTTGTACGAATCTTTAGTACACGATACCCTAGTTAACCCCTCGAGCCTATCCTTTTCGCGGTTCTCGTGATGTTTCGTTTTTCCGAATATCAATGAAGAGCATTGTTTACACCCCACCCCAAATATACACCTAAATCGCCTTAGCCTACCCCTTATGCACTCACTTTTAGTGCAAATGTTTGTTATCACCCCAAACCCTTAGTTCAATTATCTAGTTGCTTGCATAAGTTGCTAAGTCGAGTCATATCCTTTGTATACAGCTTTGGGACGATTGGGATTCATGGGAAAAGTTAAAGTTTATCAAATGACGGAAGGAACGTTAAATTCAAATTCCCTTTGTTTGCGTAATAATGTACCCCAAGTGTTTTGATCTTTTCAATTCGGGTCAAATTAGTGTTAGAGTAATAAAACTCAAGTGTAGGGATATGCCTATAAATCCTAGTATTTTGATGTTATCGTAGAGGATGGTAGAGTAAAAGTGTATGAAAAAAAAAAAAAAAAAAAAAAAAAAAAAAAAAAAGAAAAGAGAAAAAGAAAAAAATAGAGTGAAAAAAAAAAAACATAACGGCTACCATCCTACATCTATCTTTTAAATTTATGTTTGTTTATTTCAGGTTATCTAGAGTTTAGAGTGTCGAGTCTTGGCTTAGCAGCGCCATTCTTCATATGCGATTAACATAAAGATTTTTACTTACCACCACTAAATAGCCTATCCCACCAAACCCTTATTTCCTACCGTAAGCCTAACATTACAACCCTTTAAAAGACCTCTTTGATAGTCTTTCCTAGGTGCTTCGCCAAAGCGATGGAGGTTTGATCTATTCTCGAGCCTATGGTAATCTATGTACTAGGACCGGTTAATGAGTGTTTATCTTCCATTTCCTATTTTGTTATATTTCATATATACACCGAGAGAGATGTGAGTATCCAAACACCCCATGTGAGGTGCTAGTATGTAATTCCGTGCTTGTTATGACTTTTAGGGCTTATATGTGTTGTGGACGTTTGAATTAATGCTTCATGACCCATAACTTATAAATTAATTGGCTAAAAGCACATTTGCTTGAGGACAAGCAAATAACAAGTGTAGGGATATTTGATAAGGTTTTAAAAGGTACCATTTTGAGGGTCGTTTAAGTCCTTATTTGATCACTTTGTATCCGTTATTACTTAATATCGTTCCTTTTCACTTTTTAGGTCTCGTGAAGGCAAAATCTTTGGAATGGCACTTATTTGGACGAAAAGGCGAATATATGAAGAAAATGGCCAAAGTCAAAATCGAGACACTCACGATTCTTTGAAACTAGAAGGCGGCGTCGGTGTTAATGGCGCGCCGTCCCAAAATTATTGTGACGATACGGGACTCAAAACTCATATTTTCAAGTGGCGACGTCTGGTTGTGAAAGAGTAGGCCGTCGCTACTCGAGGCGGCCTAGATGCAATCCAGACGACGTCGAGTCGAAGAGGACGGCGTCACGGACACAAGGTGACGCCGTCGCAAGGTTAACGTGGCCAAGACGAAACCCTAATGAGCGGCGACACGGCGGCGTCACTAAACATAAGGTGACGTCGTCGCAATTGTAATCTTATATATAGAATCCGAATTTTTCGGTCTTTGTGTGGAAGTCTTTGGGTAAAACCTAAAACCGAACCTAAGGTGTCATGTACATTATTTTAGGGTTTTAAACCCTATCTTACATCAAGATAAGTCTTTACTTCATTAATTCAATTATGTCTTTGATTATTTGTGTGTATGCTTGCATGTTCTCCATGTCCGCTAATTTACTTGTGTGTTTGCTTAGGAAGTATGAAACTTAATTATTGAATATTGATTGGTTGTTTCTTATCTTAGTTGATTAATGATCTAGTAATGCGATAGGTCATTCGTTGTGTATTAATGCTTGATTCATCTTTGTGAACCTTAGAATATAATTACGAGTAGTTGTAGGCTAAACCATCCAAAGAGCTTTAGAGTAGGAGTTTATCATCCTAGTGGGTTTGTAGACGAGACCCTTTGGTAAGTTCAAAGAGTTAGGAGAAACGCATACCCTACAACTTTAGACACACAACGAACTAGGAATAAGACGTGACACTCAACCATCAATAGGAGATAATTAAGGAGTAATACAACCTAAGTAAACACATCTTTAAACTATCATACGAGCACACATTAATTAGACATAGACTCCCACAACCTTAGTTTAGATAATTAGATAATAGTAGATTAATCGGTAGAAATACCAACCCCCAAATCCAATACCGAGATTCGTACCTTTCCATTTCATAAAACATAAAAGATAAAAATAATCTTCCTCAACCTTAACCTTAGTGTAGTAACTCCTTACTAGCATTCCTATTCCCCAGAACGATATCAATACCCGTGGCTTACCCTAATTACTACACTACAACGATTAGGTTCACCGCTAGGGTGTTATAAAACTTGCTCGAAGAAAAGGAAGTTTCCTTGACCCCGAACGACGCGTGTAACGTTATCAATGTTGTAATAAGGAATGGGTCTCTTTTGGGATAGGTGTTCCTCCTTTGTAATGGAACTCGGTATCTAGCCTTGTAACGGATAAAGTGTAGGCGACGTTGTGATAGGTGTGGTTCTACCTTGTGGAAGAACCCGGTGGAGAGCCTTGTACCGGAAAAATAGTAGGCGACGTTGTGAAGGCTTTTCCGTCATCAAGAGTTGTGTCGTGTAGTGATTACGAACTTTCGAGTAGGTGACTCGGGGAGTGGAGTAGGGCAAGGAAGGTGTTCTTGTAGCCGAACTACTATAAATACCCGTGTCGTGGTTTTGTGTTTCTTACTCTTTACCTTTACATTACATACTTACATATCTATCTATCAACGTCCAACATACACATCTAAATAGACTGACATAAGTCGATCTAAATATTTTAAAACGAAGTTTTAATCAGTAAAACTATTCAACCCTCCCCTTCTAGTTTTCCACAATTGGCATCAGAGCTTCGTTACCAAGTTTCTTAGAGTTTGTTGTACTTTAAAAACTTGATACGATCCGTGTATGATTGAAAACTACAAAGAAGGAAATCTTTTAAAACAAATTGTGTCTTTTATGTTGGATAGTGATAGATTATTCTAACAGTTTCTTTTTAAGAAATATTCTTGCTAGGATCTCTCCAAAGTCTTCATTTCTATTCAAAGAAAAATGAAGTCAACCTTCAAGGAAGAACCTAAAAGTAATCGCAACCTACTTATACTAAGTACAACAAATTACTTTAAAAGCTCATGAAGTATTTCGGTTTTATGGTCTCCATAAACCATATCAAGAGTTTAGAGGTATGTTCACTTATCCACAAATTAGCTAATTTACGTTTACATGGATATGTTGATACTATCTTTTCATTAACATAGACGTTAATAATTGCTAGTCTCTAAAAAATCTCTTTTCGCCAC
This sequence comes from Chrysanthemum lavandulifolium, assembly GCA_022545495.1. Classification (NCBI taxonomy): domain Eukaryota; kingdom Viridiplantae; phylum Streptophyta; class Magnoliopsida; order Asterales; family Asteraceae; genus Chrysanthemum; species Chrysanthemum lavandulifolium. The sequence continues at coordinate 219,221,155 of CM040239.1, read as the reverse complement.
TTTCCCGACTTACTCATCATCGGGAATAGTATTCCTCCTTGATTTTCTAAAGATCGTCAAACTAACGTCGTCGTCACAAATAGATCCTTGATAGTTAAACTATCAAAATACGTTGACCAAACGTCTATTCAATTAGGAACCTCAAAGCTATTTTTATTCCATAAGCTAGTGTATAACTTACTACAATAATAACACCAAACACCCTCTTTTGTCCACAGTAGTCGGATCCCACAACTTGTACTAGCCGGATCCCAATTACAAGGGATCCGGGGGAACCGTGTGACAGAAACCAATTATACGTTTTTTCAAAACCAATTATGCTCTTTTCCCTCTCCTCACAAAACACAAAAACAACCCAATTGCTGCTTTCATCTCCATAGGGCTTCACATCTTCAAGCATCTCCTTCTAGAACATCATTGTAAGTAATTACACTCATATGTTCTACTCTTTATCATCCTCATCCTAGGGTTTATGGTTTTCAATTTGTTTTACATCAATTGATGAAATTAGGTTTTGCAAAATTAATCACTAGAAAAGGTTTTCACATAACTAAGATTCTATTGTGCCTACAACATTGTTAATACAAATCGAAACCATAAACCCATCTCAACAAATTTTACCTAATTGGAATATTTGTCTTTTCTAGGACCAACCATGCCTAAAGCTACCCAACAAGACCACCATGATACCGTCCACTACCTCGCTAGATACTATCGAAAAGAGGGGTTTTCAAAAACCGATCGTAAAATCTTCAAAAGACTTGAAAAACGACTTATTCACGAAGGTCATGTAGTCAAGGAATGTTTCCTTGAAAATACCGACATTCGTCAAGTCTTCTTGGCAATCAACTTTGATTGTTTCCTTGATATTGATGAACAAATTTGTCCGGTTTTCATCTTTGAATTCTATAAAAGCGTTAGGATCATTCGAAATAGTGATGATAGCATCTCAATAGCTTTTATCATCAATAATCAAAGCCTTACTCTACCCCTCAACACATTTGCACAAATCCTCCGCATTCCTTGTGAAGGAATTTGTATGTACTCCCAAGATTGGGCAATATCCACTCAATCCTTTGCACTAGATTCCAAACCAATCTACCGCACTCCTCTTGATGACCTCGCAATTGTTCGAGACACCATTTTACAAATTAGAGCCGACTAATCTCGCTTCAACCGCAACAAAGAACTTATTCACCGTGATCCCTATCAAATGGAACTCTTCGAAATGCATCCCATCTATAGAAAGTGGGAAGAAATTCTTAGGGAAAATGTCATTAGTTTGGTGGAAACAAAGACCATCCAAATGCATGTCTTGTCCAAATGATATATTGCCTCATTCACCAAAGGCCATTCAATCTTGCCTATTACATGGTGAAGAGAATGGCCGGTGTATTCAAAGTCGCCAACATGGTACTTCCCTATGGTATGCTCCTAACACGACTCCGTGAGTATGTTAGTGCAATGCAACCTTCTCCTATCAACGATGATCATTTTCTTGCCGATCACGTCATGGTACCACTCACCAAACAACCCTCTAAACGGTTCATGGTCAAGGGAAGAAGACCTCGGGCTCTCCTGGACTCCTCGGACGAAGAAGAAGTAAATGTCAACCCCGTTGCCAACGTGAATTTGGACCCCATAACCTACTGTGAACAACTTCCAACTCTTCCAAACGAGACCGAAGAATTCAAACAATTAAAGGGTATGATCCAATGCCTAACTAACTACGTCGTGAAGTCGGGAAAGAGGAAGAGAAAAGATTGACAAAAGAGACATTAGGATTATGGTTTTAGACATATTGTTTATCATTTTGCAATGGATGCTTATGTTTGTGAATGGTTTATCTTGATTGTTTGGATAGTTTCACTACTTATCTTATTTATGTTATGGTTTATGAGATATTTACTCGTTTTGATGTTCTTTTTTTAGTAGAGACTAGTAGCAATTCGTATGATTAGTATAGTGCAAAAACTGCACATTTTTCTGTGATGCTTCTGATCTACAGTTGTCGGATCCCTCTGTTAGGGATCCGTGGGATCCGGGGTGACAAAAATACAATGCAGACCCCCACACATCAAACCAACCCACTAGATCACTTCACACTAGCTTAACATAATGCCTTAAGACCGCTTAAGTCTTCCTCAAGCTCAGTAAGCTTCACACTCACTCATAGCTCATTTAGGATCACACTCAAAGTGCTTTTCAAATTGTTATTTCACCAAAACTCATCATCCTTCCGCTCCTATACTCACACATCATCACTCACATGTCAACACATCTAGTTTTATTAATTTCTCAATTTTAGCAAATTGATTTTAGTCATCTCTACCTCAAAATGGGTCAAAAACTAGCTTTTCAATTCTTATAATTTTTAAGGAATTTTCAAATTTTATCCCAAGTTGCCATCTGATCTCTAGGGTCATTTAACATCACTTGACACTCTCAAATCTCCTAGTGTCATCCTTGATCACCAATTGGTGGTCATAAAGTCCCATTTTCCTTCCATAAAAGGCAATCATTAGCTACCATTACTCATTACCCTTGATCATTTAAGTCACATTTCATTTAAAACACTTAATAAGACTAAGACACTCAAGATGTATAGATATTAGACTCTACAAACTTCATTTTCTTCTTTTCTTGACTGCTGATAGCCGGATCCCTAGGATTAGCCTAGACGGATCCCTCATTGGAGGGAACCGTGGGAACCGGCTGACAGATTCAGCAAATCCTAGCTAAAACAATCATTTCAAGCTCTCCTTGATAACTTGAACACTCCATCTTGTCTTAATTAAACTCCTAGATCAGTCCAAATCTGCAGGTGACCCTTGTGCATGCAAATCATCACATTTTAAAGGATCTTAGTGGCTTAAGTCTTTAATGCACTTCCCAAATCCTTCCTTTTATAAGTCATCTTGTTAGAACTTCTTAGTCACCAACTACAACTCTATTCTCATCATTTAGAAACCTTTACATCACGTATCCTTAGTCATTTCATCATGAGGAAAGCCCCAAGTGCTAACTTATCCACCAAAGGACCACCCAAGAAACTTGCTCGTGTTGTACACAAAATTTCCTTAACCGAATCATCTCCCGTTAAATCCAAAAATGCTAGGATTTATCCTCCACCAACTCAACCAATCAAACCAATCCCCAAAAGGATTGTTCCCACAAGAATATCATCGCCAAACACCACAATTCCTCCTAAACCAAACACACCCATTTCCACCCAACCATCACCTTTGGTGCCTAAAGCCATATCATTTACCACTTCACATTCATCTCCACATCTCTACAACTTAGAGGACTTACCTCCTAGGCCATCACATCCTCCATCATTGCCGACACTCTTTTCAATAGAGAAGATTGTGCAACAAAACCAAAGTGTTGAATCAACACTTGCACCGGTATCTTTTTCTTCATTTCCCTCAAATGGTCCATTTTGGATTATGAGGAATCATCAAAGTCAACCACCCGACCACATGGAAGTTGACACCTCTCTACCTCTACCATCATCCTTTGTTAAGCCATCATCGAATGTGCCTCCGCCAATCCCTCCTTCTTTTGAGGATCCTCAACCCTCTTCACTTGATCCTCCACATCAAGCCACTCCATTCCTACCACCACCTTTTCTGAGCCATGAAAAAGATTGCTATAATTGTCAACACGTTGAAGGCTTGATACATGAACTACGTGAAGAGCAACGTTTCATGTTTTATCACCTCCTCGAACGTTTCGATGAGGTCAACAAACCTAAACAACCGTGAGCTTAAGGATTCAAGTGGTGTCCTAGTATTAAGCTTTACTTAGATAGTTTAGGAATCATATTTCATTCTCTTAGTTTTAGAGATATGTAGATCATTTCTTGTATTTTTTTATTGAATGAAATTACATGTTTTATGCCATATTGTCTTGAGTACTTGTTTAGTACCTTAATACATATCTCATTTTGATGTTGACATCACTTTTTCACATTACCATTGTTGTCTTAAGCTTTCAGACAGACGAATCCCTCTGTTTTGCCTAGACGGATCCCTCCAAGGAGGGAACCGTGGGATCCGTGCAACATGAGACTTGTTTACTACTAACTTGAGTCTTATTTGCAGGAAATTATGTATTATGTACTTGTTTTCTAACCTTTGTGTTGTAGATTTTCAATATACATATGAAGACTTTGACACCCTAAGCTAGGGGGAGTTTTGTGTCAAAGCGATACATTGCAAAATCATTTGCAATATAATTTACATTAGGAAGACATTACTTGACGTCCCCTTGCAAAGTTGCAATCATCAAGGGGGAGCATATTCGTCACAAAGACGAAACCATTTGCAAACATAGCTGCAATGCACTAGTTTAGTATTTCTTCTTACTTGACACCCTCACAAAGGGATGGACTCGTCAAGGGGGAGCTAAGTCGAGAATTCTTCTCCTCACTTACTCTCTATTTTTCATATTTTTTCTTTCACATGTTTTTTTTAAAACAAGGTGTTAGTTTCTTTTCGACGCTTTTTTTGTTTCGACAAAAAAATGGGAGAAGAGAGTAAAAACTCCAATTCAAACTTTTACGAATTTTAGTTTTTCCTTAAAATAATCTTATGTTTTGTAATCAACAAAAAGGGGAAGATTGTTAATACAAATAAGCCGTGAAAACGTTTATTTATATTTTACGATCTTTTAATGTTTTGTCGATAACAAACGTAAAATCATTTTAACGAAACAAATAAAATACGTAAATGGTTTGAGCCAATAATTTACTAACACACTTACGTTTTCACATAAAACACTAAACATGTAATAGTATTTTCATGATTTAGTGATACATATGTACAACAACTAGTGTTTACATATTGGGTAGATATATACATAATTAGTATGTATTATAATGGGTAGAAGTTTAAGTATTTGACCCATTGACCAAATACATTGAATGTAGTTGGGTATAACCCAAAGTCCATGACCCATACCCATGGAGCTTAACCCATAACCCATTGCATGACATCATGCATAAGTCGTAAATGGGTATTATCCATGACCCATGGATTTGACCCATGGACTAGATGCATTGCACCTACTAGATACATTGTATCTACTTGGATACCCATGGTACAAAATCTAGGACCCATGACCCATAACCTATGGGCAAAGAGGAGCGTCCCACGGTTCCCCAGTTTACACTGGACGGATCCCTCAAGTAAGGGATCCGTGGAACAGTAGCTTATTTTCTTCTACAAAAAGTGAGCTATCTCTTCATTTTAGGTGCTCACTTCTACACATACTTCCTCCTAGTATTGTAAACCTTCTAACCTCAGATCCAAAGGATCTTTCTGTGTAGTTTGTGTTTGTTTTTTTGTGTGATTCTCTAGGTTCCTCTTAAAGGCGAGATCACCACCTCTTGAAGTCGAGCAAGCTCAAGTCCATGAGTTGCCATGCTTCGTCATCATCAAGACTACTGAGGTTCTCTTGTTGATAGTTCTTTCTTCCTCATTAAAAGTGTTGTGTCAAAGGCATTAGTGAAGGATGTCAAGAGGGTCAAGACGAAGGCATTAGTGAAAGGTGCTTAACGTCCGTGTCAAAGGCATTAGTGAAGGATGCCAAAAGAGTCAAGACGAAGGCATTAGTGAAAGGTGTCGAACGTCCGTGTCAAAGGCATTAATGAAGGATGCCAAAAGGGTCAAGTCAAAGGCATTAGTGAAGGATGCCAAGAATGTACAATCGATATGGTGTATCGATGTACAAATAGAGATAGGTTGTATCCAAGGATATTGATATCCTTGATGATGTTGTAATAAGGAGTGGGTCTCCTTTGGGATAGGTGTTGTGTAGTGTTGGGTAGGAGTTCCTCCTTTGTAATGGAACTCGGTATCTAGCCTTGTACCGGATAAAGTGTAGGCGACTCTGTGATAGGTGTGGTTCTACCTTGTGGAAGAACCCGATATCTAGCCTTTTACCGGAAAAAGAGTAGACGACGTTGTGAAGGCTTCTCCGCCATAAGGAGTTGTGTCGTGTAGTGATTACGAACTCTCGAGTAGGTGACTCGGGGAGTGGAGTAGGGCAATGAAGGTGTCCTTGTAGCCGAACCACTATAAATACATGTGTCGTGGTTTTGTGTTTCTTACTCTTTACCTTTACATTACATACTTACATGTCTATCTATCAACGTCCAACATACACATCTAAATAGATTGACATAAGTCGATTTAAATATTTTAAAATGAAGTTTTAATCGGTAAAACTATTTAACCCCCCCCCCCCCCTCTTCTACTTTTCCACAGACGAAATTAGCAGTTCTAGAGATTTTTTTTTTATTTTTTTTCATTATTTTTTATTTTATTTTTGTGTAAGTTTAATGTTCTTGAATGGATGTGTTGCGTCGGCTGGTTGGAGTTGATTTTAGATTTTATTTTTTACCTATTTTAATTTGCTTATAGTTTTTTTTGACCTAATTTTGTTAAATTGTTCAAGACTGAAGTTACAGTTGCATGTTCTTGGTTCCCGATAGGTAAATGATGTTTACTTTTTCCTATATTTTGTATAATATGTGAATTGTGAATATAATGCATTTTGTCTACAATTTTTTTAGGTATAGTGATGTTGCACAATTTTTGATAGGCAAAGAATGTCAAAGTAACCTATATGAGGAGTCCGACCTATGTAAGAAAACATGATTGTTCGAGTTGGAGTCATAAAGAAATGGAAACTATCTATATGACTTTATATGTATTTTGCATAAAAGCGAAAACCAAGGAGAATTGAAATTGATTTTTTGTAATTGTTGTTTCCTCTTTTACTTTTTCATTGCCAAAGACCCTTTTCTTCTGCAATAGTATTATATACAAACACTCCGCAGCAATACGTAAGTTAAAATCCTTGTTTTATACATCTTAGAGAAATAATAATATAATAAGTTTAATGCAATAAATGTAAAGACACTAAATGCGTAAGAAACAAACCCCGTTAAGGACTAAATGATTTATAGTGAAAAAAATTAAAAAATTCTTATCTATCTTCTTCTTAGGGGTGAGTAAAAACCGATAAACCGAATCGAAACTGAAAAAACCGCCCAATAGAAAAAACCGATGGTGGTGGTTTGTTTGATTATAAAAAACAAATGTTTGAGGCGGTTTTTGGTTTCACACGAAAAACCAAACCGAAAAACGGCCCCGCCCCACTTTTATATCTTTTTGGGTTTTTTTTAACCAACCTTATGGGTTGTATTTAAGCTTCATAATTTATGTAAAATAGATTTAAGGACTCGTTATTTCCATATTTATACCTATTTAATTATTATAATTATAGAAAGTGTTGTTAAACATGGAATATTTTATATTAATTAATTGTTGATTATTACAAATAAGAAAAGCTTAAGCACAACCCATAAGGTTGTGGTTAACAAAACCTATCTTTTTTATATAATTTTATTTATATAAGAGATTTGATATTTAATTTCAAAGATTTGAGTATACAATATAATCTAAAAAACAATAGTGTTGTCTATTATCTAGACACTCAAATTTGATCTATTGTAGGTATTATATATTTGTTTTAAAAAAATAGTGTTTTTGAATGTTTCGGTGGACCAAAAACGCAAACACATGCATCTTATATTTTAGATTCTTGTTTGGTGGTTTCGTTGCTTTCGATTGTTGGATATTATTCTACTATTGATATTTGTTTTTATATTTGTGCTTGAAAACTTGGAATTGTAAATTTTTTATTAGATGAAAACTTGCTTGTTTTCAAGAAAGAAAACACCGAAAAAATGAAATCGAACCAATTCAATGTAAAAGACCGGAAAACCAAAACCGAAAAGACCGAAACCAAACCGTTTGTAGTTTTCAAAAACCGGAATATATAGTTTGGTTTTTGGTTTTAGCAGAAAACCGCTCCACCCCCGCCCCATGCTCACCCCTACTTCTTCCCCCTCCTTGATTCACGACCTAAAAAAAGAAAAACAATACCCACCAAAAACCAGAAGAAAAAAAATCCCATAACGTGGGCTAGTCACCACGGCAGCCACGATGTCAAAGCCGTCAGCCACGATGTCGTTGTGGCGACATAGGGTGGGCCGGTCGGATGGCGCCTTGTGCTCTAATGCTTAGAACATTGTATATTGCCATACTATATTTAAACTGGTGATCTATTATGAACTATCTATAAGATATATTAGAAATAATATATATTGGAGGAAAGTTCATTTGCTTACTCTTATTTTACTACATACTAATGGAATAATCCCTACTATTCATTTAATTTGATCTAATTGTTAGATTTTATCTAAGATTTAATTGGTTAAACCTATTTTCTTCTGATTATATAAAGTGTTTTTTTCTTTTTTCCTTTTCCATTTGCTTCGTTATTTTTCATACATTTAGTGCGTGTCCCAACATGTTCCTTCCAAAAATCAATTGCTTCCGATCCACTTTTACCATCATTCATCATCAATTGTTAATTCGCACCTATTGCACACAAATGGGGTAATTGATTTTTGTCAGACCGGTCATCATACTCTGCAAAATGTAATTGATTTTGGTCTTTTTGTTGTTCCAATGGTATCTTATTATCCCTGATTTTAGTTTTCTTCTGCTCCAATGATTTTATGTTGTATTTTTCCATTGTAACCTCCAATTGGGTAAATAGTAGTATAAAATATGTTCTCAAAGCTTTATATTTGCAATGGTTTTCTAATATGAACACCATGTGTTTGTTACTTTTCGTCACAACAATATAAGTAACATTTTGTTTAGACACAAATTGTTACTTTTGTCTAATTGCAATATGCATCTTGGTTGCCTGTTAATTAGCATGTATAAATTACTTTGGAGTTTAAGTAGTCATATACTTTTTGCATTATACTTTTGTACAAAAGATCTAGATGATGAAGTTCGAAAGCTAGAATATGAAGCTTGAGTATTATCTCTTAAATGCAACATTTTCAGTGACATCGATTACTTCTTGTTGTCTACTTTTACACATTGCCAATCTTGGTTAAACTAGATCAGAGGCAACAGGTTAAGCCACATGCATTAGATAATGAAAAATTCATACACATTGGATCATGCGTATTTTGATGATTATTATACCAAAATCTGTTATGACTAATTTTGATGTGCCTAACAAAAGCTTAAGGAGATAACCATCAAGCGTACTTATGGGTTTTGGTTAGATGCGAGGAAGAAAAAAATTAATTAGATTCATTTAATTATATTAGATATATAATGATTTGGAATGCCTATTGATAACTAATACTTCATTCATAAAGGCCTAGTCATTTCAGTTGAACTCTTACGAAACAGGTATACTAGGGTTGTAGGCGATAAAAGTTATATCTTATGTGACGCATTCTTGTACGGTATAAAATTTCAATGGTTTATCATCTTTTCATCGACCTCCTTAAAAAAGTAAAAAAAAATGTAAATATTATTATAAAATATTATGGGCTTATGTCTATTCATCCTAATCTTGATTAACAAGTTAGAGTTTTCTTATAAATACATCCTATTGTAACATTATGACTACATCTCAATAATAAGAATTCTCTTCCTCTTTCATTCTTGTGTCCTTGTTCATTACATTTACAACACGTTATCAGCACGAATGCTCTAAGAAAAGATCAAGAAGAGATTAATAGTAAACAGTGATGATATTGATGTTCATCGATGAATCATGACTTGAAACAAGAGGTAAATATTAAACCTTGATTGTGTAGTATGTTAATTCTTGAGAATCGTACTCGTTATAGCCATATGATTTATCATACGCTTCATGAATCGTATAATAGTAAAACATGATTACAACATAAAATAAACATTGAAATTCACATGTTAAACAGTACAAGTTAACAACTATCCAATTTATCTGATTTTGAATAAAAAAAAAATGTGTGCTTCGTATTACGGATTTATTTTTGCTTCTAGATAACATTATGATGTTAATGTTAATATGTTGTTTGATATATATCTTGCACAATACGTAAATTATAGTGTTAAAAGAATTTTGTTTTCTCAATCAATATCTTTGTGCATATGTGAAATCTCTATGGTAGCTTACAAGAACAATAAATGTTCTATTGTGATTACATAAAGAGAATTGTGTTTTATTTTGTTGTTAAGCTTCCAAACTCTTATGTATTTTTACAAGAACAATTGTTGCGAATGATTCTTTACTTCGATCTCGTACTTATTTGTACTCAAGATACCGAAACCATTGATATCATCAATAATGGTGATGATTGTTTATATTTTTATCAAAAAGATATTATGATCTCTTTAAGTGGATTAGAGAAAATACCATAACCTCATGTTATGATGAAAAAAAAAGAAAAAAAATAACCTAATGTTCTAATTTGATTCGATCAATAGAATCAATGGCATAGCCATCATGTTATGGTTGAAAAAAAATTATTAGAACCTCAAGTTCTAATATGATTCTTTCATGAATCAATATCATAACCTCATTTAGCGAAACAACTTACCTAAGAAGCTAGACGATCCCGGCTATTTACTCTTCCGTAGACTTGAACTTCAAACCACTACGATCTCAGCCGATTTAGATCATGATCAATCTTGTTCCGTTGTCCTCCATGAAGCCTTAACTTAGGTAAAATTGAACCAACGAAACCATCTTAGGTCTAGCGGACGGGTAGCACGTCCGTAGGTATAATAAAGGACATGGTAGTACAAGTAGGAGAGTTGACTCTTTTGGCCGACTTTCATGTGCTAGACATGAATAAGGACCGACATGCCCATTACTTGTTGGAAGAGGATTTAGCTACCGCTAGTGCTATCATCGATTGTAAGATGTCCAAAATAGTGGTAGGAGAGGGAGTGCTAGATCCGTTACGATGTTAAAAAGCATACATACTACAAGGATGAGGAAGTCCCACAAGAGTAGGGTTGGATGAGAGCTTCTAGATATGGACCTTGGATTGATAAGAACATCATAGGCCCCAAAGACCTTTTACCTAGATAAAGCCTTTGCTAGTGCAAAGAACTTTCCAAGAAAAGAAATGGCTAGGGACATTGAAGTGAACCCGTTCGAGGACGCTTTAGTATTTAGGAAGATGACCGAGTTCCTGGAAGCTTGCCCGTTAACCTTGTCATGAATAAGTGGATAGTTGAGAAATCTGAACACGTGGGATTGGAATAGACCACCTAGTGATGGTAATGGAAGGTGGCGCATTAGGATACAAATCTATGATCCCGATGGTGAGATGTTTGAAAAGGCATATTTAACCTAACGCATTACTAGGAACTTTAATGATTAGTTTGATCCTTACGACATTGTTGAGGATAGACTTACGTATATCGCACGTAGAATGCTATATGAGTCTAGCTACAAGACTCTTAAATAAAGAAAAGCGCGTGGGAGGCAACCCATGCTTAATTGTTTGCTTGTTATGTCTATATCTTTATTAATTGTTTATCCTCATGTTTAAATTTGTAAAAATGCTTTATTTTGTTTTTAACCGTCTTAAGCGCATATAAAGGTATTTTACATAAGGGATAAGTGTAGGAGGATTACACGTCAAAAAAGAAACGTAAACATGAGAATAACAAATAACTAAAAGATATATGTTTGTTTGTTCGAGTCAAATGCTTGTATCGAGTCATAATGGATTTTTGCGTAAATTTTCCGATTCTAAAGATGTAAATTTTCCGAATTTTTCCGAAAATCGCACCGCTTTTTGTCAGATAACCGACGGCGTCAGATTGCAACTGACGGCGCCAGAAGGAGTAAAACATCGATTACTTTTTTTCGTCAGCTACTTATGAATTTTTGGAATTTTTCGGTCTTAATTTTCTTGAAATTCAGAAACATCCATTCCACAAGCATTATATCCTAGTTTAAATCGGAGTCTTATATATATTATTACCGCCGATTTTAAGGTTTCTTGTTTCTTCAAGTGTGCAGTTTAGTTTGTCAAGAAGAAGTTACTTAAGATTGGAGGAGCTTTTCACGTAATAATTCTTGGAAAGAGTTTAACCACCACTTTACACGGATCCTACCGAGCTAATGTGGGAGTATTAGTTTCTTTCGTTTTAATTACCTTCTTTTATCATAACTTTGATATTTTCGGGAACATTGGGGACAATGTTCAAATATGGGGGAGGAAAATAAAACGGGAACTTTGAAACTATGCTTATCCTTGATTATTTGCTTTGTCCAAATGTGATTGTGTAATAAACCATGAGAAAATGTCGGTTAGTAATTTTGGCACCAAATTTAAATTTTTATGACATATAGAGTGGGCCATTAGTCTTAACAAAAGCGTCTCACGGATAGGAAGTTATATGACTAGCACAAACCCTTTACCACCCAAATTCCACCAAAATGTGAGGATCACCCTTAGATTAGTAGAATTAAAGCATTCATCATTAATGCTTAGAGTGTGAACGGTAGTATATTAGATTCTAGAACTTGTTTTGTGATGCATTCCGAGATCGCAAGTAAGGCTACACTTGTGTAGTTAGGAATAACTAAATGATAAGAGGCATTAGGATAACCCTTGTTTGATAACCGTAATATAATTACTTCTTCCACATCGGTTGAGTAATTCCCACACCCTTTTGCAGTACTAATCTTTAGTACACGATACCCTAGTTAACCCCTCGAGCCTATCCTTTTCGCGGTTCTCGATGTTTCGTTTTTCCGAATATCAATGAAGAAACATTGTTCCCACCCCCCAAATATACACCTAAATCGCCTTAGCTCCCCTTATGCACTCACTTTAGTGCAAATGTTTGTTATCACCCCAAACCCTTAGTTCAATTATCTAGTTGCCATAAGTTGCTAAGTCGAGTCATATCCTTTGTATACGCTTTGGGACGATTGGGATTCATGGAAAAGTTAAAGTTTATCAAATGACGGAAGGAATTAAATTCAAATTCCCTTTTTTGCGTAATAATGTACCCCAAGTGTTTTGATCTTTTCATTCGGGTCAAATTAGTGTTAGAGTAATAAAACTCAAGTGTAGGGATATGCCTATAAATCCTAGTATTTTGATGTTATCGTAGAGGATGGTAGAGTAAAAGTGTATGAAAAAAAAAAAAAAAAAAAAAAAAAAAAAAAGAAAAAAAAAGAAAAAGAGAAAAAGAAAAAAAAAAAAAACATAACGGCTACCATCCTACATCTATCTTTTAAATTTATGTTTGTTTATTTCATTATCTAGAGTTTAGAGTGTCGTAGTCTTTACCATAACACCATACGCAAAGCTAACATAAAGATTTTTACTTACCACCACTAAATAGCCTATCCACCAAACCCTTATTTCCTACCGTAGCCAACATTACAACCCTTTAAAAGACCTCTTTGATAGTCTTTCCTAGGTGCGCCAGCGATGGAGGTTTGATCTATTCTGCCTATGGTAATCTATGTACTAGACCGGTTAATGAGTGTTTATCTTCCATTTCCTATTTGTTATATTTCATATACACCGAGAGAGATGAGTATCCAAACACCCCATGTGAGGTGCTAGTATGTAATTCCGTGCTTGTTATGACTTTTCGGGCTTATATGTGTTGTGGACTGTTTAATTAATGCTTCATGACCATAACTTATAAATTAATTGGCTAAAGCACATTTGTTGAGGACAAGCAAATAACAAGTGTAGGGATATTTGATAAGGTTTTAAAGGTACCATTTTGAGGGTCGTTTAAGTCCTTATTTGATCACTTTTGTATCCGTTATTACTTAATATCGTTCCTTTTCACTTTTTAGGTCTCGAAGGCAAAATCTTTGGAATGGCACTTATTTGGACGAAAAGGCGAATATATGAAGAAAATGGCCAAAGTCAAAATCGAGACACTCACGCTTCTTTGAAACTAGAAGGCGGCGCTGTGTGTTAATGGCGACGCCGTCCCAAAATTATTGTGACGATACAGACTCAAAACTCATATTTTCAAGTGGCGACGTCTGGTTGTGAAAGAGTAGGCCGTCGCTACTCGACGCCTAGATGCAATCCAGACGACGCCGGGTCGAAGAGGACGGCCACGGGATAGGTGACGCGCAAGGTTAACGCCAAGACGAAACCCCACGACGGCGACACACGGCGTACTAAACATAAGGTGACGCCGTCGTTGTAATCAATTATATATAGAATCCGATTTTTCTTTGTGTGGAGAGTCTTTGTAAAAACCTAAAACCGAACCTAAGGTGTCATGTACATTATTTTAGGGTTTTAAACCCTATCTTACATCAAGATAAGTCTTTACTTCATTAATTCAATTATGTCTTTGATTATTTGTGTGTATGCTTGCATGTTCTCCATGTCCCAAGCTAATTTACTTGTGTGCTTAGGAAGTATGAAACTTAATTATTGAATATTGATTGGTTGTTTCTTATCTTAGTTGATTAATGATCTAGTAATGCGATAGGTCATTCTGTACTTAATGCTTGATTCATCTTTGTGAACCTTAGAATATAATTACGAGTAGTTGTAGGCTAAACCATCCAAAGAGCGCCTTAGAGTAGGAGTTTATCATCCCTAGTGGGTTTGTAGACGAGACCCTTTGGTAAGTTCAAAGAGTTGGAGAAACGATACCCACAACTTTAGACACACAACGCAACTAGGAATAAGACGTGACACTCAACCATCAATAGAGATAATTAAGGAGTAATACAACCTAAGTAAACACATCTTTAAACTATCATACGAGCACACATTAATTAGACATTCCACAACCTTAGTTTAGATAATTAGATAATAGTAGATTAATCGGTAGAAATACCAACCCCCAAATCCAATACCGAGATTCGTACCTTTCCATTTCATAAAACATAAAAGATAAAAAATAATCTTCCTCAACCTTAACCTTAGTGTAGTAACTCACTAGCATTCCTATTCCCTAGAGAACGATATCAATACCCGCGCTTACACCTAATTACTACACTACAGCGATTAGGTTCATTGCTAGGGTGTTATAAAACTTGCTCGAAGAAAAGGAAGTTTTGACCCGAACCACGCGTGTAACGTTATCAATGTTGTAATAAGGAATGGGTCTCTTTTGGGATAGGTGTTCCTCCTTTGTAATGGAACCGTATTCAGCCTTGTAACGGATAAAGTGTAGGCGGCGTTGTGATAGGTGTGGTTCTACCTTGTGGAAGAACCCGTGGAGAGCCTTGTACCGGAAAAATAGTAGGCGACGTTGTGAAGGCTTTTTCCGTCATCAAGAGTTGTGTCGTGGTAGATTACGAACTTTCGAGTAGGTGACTGGGAGTGGAGTAGGCAAGGAAAGGTTCTTGTAGCGAACTACTATAAATACCGTGTCGTGGTTTTGTGTTTCTTACTCTTTACCTTTACATTATACTTACATATCTATCTATCAACGTCCCACATACATCTAAATAGACCGACATAAGTCGATCTAAATATTTTAAAAGAAGTTTTAATCAGTAAAACTATTCAACCTCCCTTCTAGTTTTCCACAATTGGCATCGAGCTTCGTTACCAAGTTTCTTAGAGTTTGTTGTACTTTAAAAACTTGATACGATCCGTATGATTGAAAACTACAAAGAAGGAAATCTTTAAAACAAATTGTGTCTTTTATGTTGGATAGTGATAGATTATTCTAATTCTTTTAAGAAATATTCTTAGGATCTCTCCAAAGTCTTCATTTCTATTCAAAGAAAATGAAGTCAACCTTCAAGGAAGAACCTAAAAGTAATCGTAACTACTTATACTAAGTACAACATTACTTTAAAAGCTCATGAAGTATTTCGGTTTATGGTCTCCATAAACCATATCAAGAGTTTAGAGGTATGTTCACTTATCCACAAATTAGCTAATTTACGTTTACATGGATATGTTGATACTATCTTTTCATTAACATAGCGTTAATAATTGCTAGTCTCTAAAAATTTTCACTTTCCGACTTACTCATCATCGAATAGTATTCTCCTGATTTTCTAAAGATCACAACTAACGTCGTCGTCATTAAATAGATCCTTGATAGTTAAACTATCAAAATACGTTGACCAAACGCTATTCAATTAGGAACCTCAAAGCTATTTTTATTCCATAAGCTAGTGTATAACTTACTACAATAATAACACCAAACACCCTCTTTTGTCCATGTAGTCGGATCCCACAACTTGTACTAGCCGGATCCCAATTAAGGGATCCGGGAACCGTGTGATGAAACCAATATATCGCAAAACCACCGCTCTTTTTCCTCTCCTCACAAAACACAAACAAACCCAATTGTCTTGCTTTCATCTCCATAGGGCTTCACATCTTCAAGCATCTCCTTCAGAACATCATTGTAAGTAATTACACTCATATGTTCTACTCTTTATCATCCTCATCCTAGGGTTTATGGTTTTCAATTTGTTTACATCAATTGATGAAATTAGGTTTTGCAAAATTAATCACTAGAAAAGGTTTTCACATAACTAAGATTCTATTGTGCCTACAACATTGTTAATACAAATCGAAACCATAAACCCATCTCAACAAATTTTACCTAATTGGAATATTTGTCTTTCTAGGACCAACCATGCCTAAAGCTACCCAACAAGACCACCATGATACCGTCCACTACCTCGCTAGATACTATCGAAAAGAGGGTTTTCAAAACCGATCGTAAAATCTTCAAAGACTTGAAAACGACTTATTCACGAAGGTCATGTAGTCAGGAATGTTTCCTTGAAAATACCGACACGTCAAGTTCTTGGCAATCAACTTTGATTGTTTCCTTGATATTGATGAACAAATTTGTCCGGTTTTCATCTTTGAATTCTATAAAATAGGATCATTCAAATAGTGATGATAGCATCTCAATAGCTTTTATCATCAATAATCAAAGCCTTACTCTACCCTCAACACATTTGCACAAATCCTCCGCATTCCTTGTGAAGGAATTTGTATGTACTCCCAAGATTGGGCAATATCCACTCAATCCTTTGCACTAGATTCCAAACCAATCTACCGCACTCCTCTTGATGACCTCGCAATTGTTCGAGACACCATTTTACAAATTAGAGCCGACTAATCTCGCTCAACCGCAACAAAGAACTTATTCACCGTGATCCTATCAAATGGAACTCTTGAAATGCATCCCATCTATAGAAAGTGAAGAAATTCTTAGGAAAATGTCATTAGTTTGTTGGAAACAAAGACCATCCAAATGCATGTCTTGTCCAATGATATATTGCCTCATTCACCAAAGGCCATTCAATCTTGCCTATTACATGGTGAAGAGAATGGCCGGTGTATTCAAAGTCGCCAACATGGTACTTCCCTATGGTATGCTCCTAACACGACTCCGTGAGTATGTTAGTGCAATGCAACCTTCTCCTATCAACGATGATCATTTTCTTGCCGATCACGTCATGGTACCACTCACCAAACAACCCTCTAAACGGTTCATGGTCAAGGGAAGAAGACCTCAGGCTCTCTTGGACTCCTCGGACGAAGAAGAAGTAAATGTCAACCCCGTTGTTAACGTGAATTTGGACCCATAACCCTCAGGAACAACTTCCAACTCTTCCAAACGAGACCAAGAATTCAAACAATTAGGGTATGATCAATGCCTAACTAACTACCGTGAAGTCGGAAAGAGGAAGAGAAAAGATTGACAAAAGAGACATTAGGATTATGGTTTTAGACATATTGTTTATCATTTTGCAATGGATGCTTATGTTTGTGAATGGTTTATCTTGATTGTTTGGATAGTTTCACTACTTATCTTATTTATGTTATGGTTTATGAGATATTTACTGTTTTGATGTTCTTTTAGTAGAGACTAGTAGCAATTGTATGATTAGTATAGCAAAATCGCATTTTTCTGATGCTCGATCTACGGTTGTCGGATCCCTCTGTTAGGGATCCGTGGATCCGGGTGACAAAAATACAATGCAGACCTCACACATCAAACCAACCCACTAGATCACTTCACACTAGCTTAACATAATGCCTTAAGACCGCTTAAGTCTTCCTCAAGCTCGTAAGCTTCACACCACTCATAGCTCATTTAGGATCACACTCAAAGTGCTTTTCAAATTGTTATTTCACCAAAACTCATCATCCTTCCGCTCCTATACTCACACATCATCACTCACATGTCAACACATCTAGTTTTATTAATTTCTCAATTTTAGCAAATTGATTTTAGTCATCTCTACCTCAAAATGGGTCAAAAACTAGCTTTTCAATTCTTATAATTTTTAAGGAATTTTCAAATTTTATCCAAGTTGCCATCTCGATCTCTAGGGTCATTTAACATCATGACACTCTCAAATCTCCTAGTGTCATCCTTGATCACCAATTGGTGGTCATAAAGTCCCATTTTCCTTCCATAAAAGGCAATCATTAGCTACCATTACTCATTACCCTTGATCATTTAAGTCACATTTCATTTAAAACACTTAATAAGACTAAGACACTCAAGATGTATAGATATTAGACTCTACAAACTTCATTTCTTCTTTTCTTGACCGATAGCGGATCCCTAGGATTAGCCTAGACGGATCCCTCATTGGAGGAACCGTGGGAACGGTACGATTCAAAAACCTAGCTAAAACAATCATTTCAAGCTCTCCTTGATAACTTGAACACTCCATCTTGTCTTAAACTCCTAGATCGGTCCAAATGCAGTGACCTTGTGCATGCAAATCATCACATTTTAAAGGATCTTAGTGGCTTAAGTCTTTAATGCACTTCCCAAATCCTTCCTTTTATAAGTCATCTTGTTAGAACTTAGTCACCAACTACAACTCTATTCTCATCATTTAGAAACCTTTACATCACGTATCCTTAGTCATTTCATCATGAGGAAAGCCCAAGTGCTAACTTATCCACCAAAGGACCACCAAGAAACTTGCTCGTGTTGTACACAAAATTTCCTTAATCAATCATCTCCGTTAAATCCAAAATGCTAGGATTTATCCTCCACCAACTCAACCAATCAAACCAATCCCAAAAGGATTGTTCCACAAGAATATCATCGCCAAACACCACAATTCCTCCTAAACCAAACACACCCATTTCCACCCAACCATCACCTTGGTGCCTAAAGCCATATCATTTACCACTTCACATTCATCTCCACATCTACAACTTAGAGGACTTACCTCCTAGGCCATCACATCCTCCATCATCATCCACACTCTTTTCAATAGAGAAGATTGTGCAACAAAACCAAAGTGTTGAATCACTTGCACCGTATCTTTTTCTTCATTTTCAAATGGTCCATTTTGGATTATGAGGAATCATCAAGTCAACCACCCACCACGGAAGTTGACACCTCTCTACCTCTACCATCATCCTTTGTTAAGCCATCGAATGTGCCCGCCAATCCCTCTTCGAGGATCCTCAACCTCTTCACTTGATCCTCCACATCAAGCCACCCATTCCTACCACCACCTTTTCTCGAGCCATGAAAAGATTGCTATAATTGTCAACATTGAAGGCTTGATACATGAACTACGTGAAGAGCAACGTTTCATGTTTTATCACTCGAACGTTTATGAGGTCAACAAACCTAAACAACCGTGAGCTTAAGATTCAGTGGTGTCCTAGTATTAAGCTTTACTTAGATAGTTTAGGAATCATATTTCATTCTCTTAGTTTTAGAGATATGTAGATCATTTCTTGTATTTTTTATTGAATGAAATTACATGTTTTATGCCATATTGTCTTGAGTACTTGTTTAGTACCTTAATACATATCTCATTTTGATGTTGACATCACTTTTCACATTACCATTGTTGTCTTAAGCTTTCAGATGCACTAATCCTCTTGTTGCCTAGACGGATCCTCAAGGAGAGGAACGTGGGATCCGTGCAACATGAGACTTGTTTACTACTAACTTGAGTCTTATTTTGGAAATTATGTATTATGTACTTGTTTTCTAACCTTTGTGTTGTAGATTTTCATATATATGAAGACTTTGACACCCTAAGCTAGGGGAGTTTTGTGTCAGCGACATACTGCAAAATCATTTGCAATATAATTTACATTAGGAAGACATTACTTGACGTCCTTGCAAAGTTGCAATCATCAAGGGGAGCATATTCGTCACAAAGGCGAAACCATTTGCAAACATAGCTGCAATGCACTAGTTTAGTATTTCTTCACTTGACACCCTCACAAAGGATGGACTGGCAAGGGAGCTAAGTAGAATTCTCCTCACTTACTCTATTTTCATATTTTTCTTTCACATGTTTTTTTTTTGTTAGTTTTTTCGACGCTTTTTGTTTCGACAAAAAATGGGAGAAGAGAGTAAAACTCAATTCAAACTTTTACTTAATTTTCCTTAAAATAATCTTATGTTTTGTAATCAACAAAAGGGAAGATTAATACAAATAAGCCGTGAAACGTTTATTTATATTTTACGATCTTTTAATGTTTTGTCGATAACAAACGTAAAATCATTTTAACGAAACAAATAAAATACGTAAATGGTTTGAGCCAATAATTTACTAACACACTTACGTTTTACAAAACACTAAACATGTAATAGTATTTTCATGATTTAGTGATACATATGTACAACAACTAGTGTTTACATATTGGGTAGATATATACATAATTAGTATGTATTATAATGGGTAGAAGTTTAAGTATTTGACCCATTGACCAAATACATTGAATGTAGTTGGGTATAACCCAAAGTCCATGACCCATACCCATGGAGCTTAACCCATAACCCATTGCATGACATCATGCATAAGTCGAATGGTATTATCCATGACCCATGGATTTGACCCATGGACTAGATGCATTGCACTACTAGATACATTGTATCTACTTGATACCCATGGTACAAAATCTAGGACCCATGACCCATAACCTATGGGCAAAGAGGAGCTCCCCACTTCCCAGCTTTGATCGACGGATCCTCAAGTAAGGGATCCGTGGGGAACAAGAGCTTATTTTCTTCACAAAGTGAGCTATCTCTTCATTTTAGGTGCTCACTTACACATACTCCTCCCTAGTATTGTAAACCTTCTAACCTCGGATCCAAAGGATCTTTCTCGTAGTTGTGTTTGTTTTTGTGTGATTCTCTAGGTTCCTCTTAAAGGCGAGATCACCACCTCTTGAAGTCGAGCAAGCTCAAGTCCATGAGTTGCCATGCTTCGTCATCATCACCATCGAGGTTCTCTTGTTGATAGTTCTTCTTCCTCATTAAAAGTGTTGTGTCAAAGGCATTAGTGAAGGATGTCAAGAGGGTCAAGACGAAGGCATTAGTGAAAGGTGCTTAACGTCCGTGTCAAAGGTAGTGAAGGATGCCAAAAGAGTCAAGACGGGCATTAGTGAAAGGTGTCGAACGTCCGTGTCAAAGGCATTAATGAAGGATGCCAAAGGGGTCAAGTCAAAGGCATTAGTGAAGGATGCCAAGAATGTACAATCGATATGGTGTATCGATGTACAAATAGAGATAGTTGTATCAGGATATTGATATCCTTGATGATGTTGTATAAGGAGGGTCTCCCTTGGGATAGGTGTTGTGTAGTGTTGGGTAGAGTTTCCTTTGTAATGGAACTCGTATCTAGCCTTGTACCGGATAAAGTGTAGGCGACTCGTGATAGGTGTGGTTCTGTTGTGGAAGAACCCGATATCTAGCCTTTACCTAAAGAGTGTAGACGACGCTAAGGCTTCTCCGCCATAAGGAGTTGTGTGTAGTGATTACGAACTCTGAGTAGGTGACTGGAGTGAGGGCAATGAAGGTGTCCTGTAGCCGAACCACTATAAATACATGTGTCGTGGTTTTGTGTTTCTTACTCTTACCTTACATTACATACTTACATGTCTATCTATCAACGTCCAACATACACATCTAAATAGATTGACATAAGTCGATTTAAATATTTTAAAATGAAGTTTTAATCGGTAAAACTATTTAACCCCTTTCTACTTTTCCATGCATTAAATTAGCGATTCTAGAGATTTTTTTATTTTTTTCATTATTTTTTATTTTATTTTTGTGTAAGTTTAATGTTCTTGAATGGATGTGTTGCGTCGGCTGGTTGGAGTTGATTTTAGATTTTATTTTTTACCTATTTTAATTTGCTTATAGTTTTTTTGACCTAATTTTGTTAAATTGTTCAAGACCGGTTACAATTGCATGTTCTTGGTTCCCGATAGGTAAATGATGTTTATTTTTCCTATATTTTGTATAATATGTGAATTGTGAATATAATGCATTTTGTCTACAATTTTTAGGTATAGTGATGTTGCACAATTTTGATAGGCAAAGAATGTCAAAGTAACCTATATGAGGAGTCTCGACCTATGTAAGAAAACATGATTGTCTGGAGTTGAGTCATAAAGAAATGGAAACTATCTATATGACTTATATGTATTTTGCATAAAACGAAAACCAAGGAGAATTGAAATTGATTTTTGTAATTGTTGTTTCCTCTTTTACTTTTCATTGCCAAAGACCTTTTCTTCCGCATAGTATTATATACAAACACCGCAAGAATACGTAAGTTAAAATCCTTGTTTTATACATCTTAGAGAAATAATAATATAATAAGTTTAATGCAATAAATGTAAAGACACTAAATGCGTAAGAAACAAACCCCGTTAAGGACTAAATGATTTATAGTGAAAAAATTAAAAATTCTTATCTATCTTCTTAGAGTAAAACCGATAAACCGAATCGAAACCGAAAAACGCCCAATAGAAAAAACCGATGGTGGTTTGTTTGATTATAAAAACAATGTTTGAGGCGGTTTTGGTTTCACACGAAAAACCAAACCGAAAAACGGCCCGCCCACTTTTATATCTTTTGGTTTTTAACCAACCTTATGGGTTGTATTTAAGCTTCATAATTTATGTAAAATAGATTTAAGGACTCGTTATTTCCATATTTATACCTATTTAATTATTATAATTATAGAAAGTGTTGTTAAACATGGAATATTTTATATTAATTAATTGTTGATTATTACAAATAAGAAAAGCTTACACAACCCATAAGGTTGTGGTTAACAAAACCTATCTTTTTATATAATTTTATTTATATAGAGATTTGATATTTAATTTCAAAGATTTGAGTATACAATATAATCTAAAACAATAGTGTTGTCTATTATCTAGACACTCAAATTTGATCTATTGTAGGTATTATATATTTGTTTTAAAAAATAGTGTTTTGAATGTTTCGTGGACCAAAAGCAAACACATGCATCTTATATTTTAGATTCTTGTTTGGTGGTTTTGCTTTCGATTGTTGGATATTATTCTACTATTGATATTTGTTTTATATTTGTGCTTGAAAACTGGAATTGTAAATTTTTATTAGATGAAAACTTGCTTGTTTTCAAGAAAGAAAACACCGAAAATGAAATCGAACCAATTCAATGTAAAGACCGGAAAACAAAACCGAAAGACCGAAACCAAACTGTTTGTAGTTTTCAAAACCGAATATATAGTTTGGTTTTTGGTTTTAGCAGAAAACCGCTCCACCCCGCCCATGCTCACCCCTACTTCTTCCTCCTTGATTCACGACCTAAAAAGAAACAAGACCCACCAAAACCAAGAAAAAAAATCCCATAACGTGGCTAGTCACCACGGCAACCACGATGTCAAAGTCATGTACCACGATTGTTGCGCGACATAGTAAATGGGTCGATGGCGCTTGTGCTCTAATGCTTAGAACATTGTATATTGCCATACTATATTTAAACTGGTGATCTATTATGAACTATCTATAAGATATATTAGAAATAATATATATTGGAGAAAGTTCATTCACTCTTATTTTACTACATACTAATGGAATAATCCCTACTATTCATTTAATTTGATCTAATTAGATTTTATCTAAGATTTAATTGGTTAAACCTATTTTCTTCTGATTATATAAAGTGTTTTTTTCTTTTTTCCTTTTCCATTTGCTTCGTTATTTTTCATACATTTAGTGCGTGTCCCAACATGTTCCTTCCAAAAATCAATTGCTTCCGATCCACTTTTACCATCATTCATCATCAATTGTTAATTCGCACCTATTGCACACAAATGGGGTAATTGATTTTTGTCAGACCGGTCATCATACTCTGCAAAATGTAATTGATTTTGGTCTTTTTGTTGTTCCAATGGTATCTTATTATCCCTGATTTTAGTTTTCTTCTGCTCCAATGATTTTATGTTTACTTTCATGTACTTTTGTGTTTCACAGTGTGTATTTTTCCATTGTAACCTCCAATTGGGTAAATAGTAGTATAAAATATGTTCTCAAAGCTTTATATTTGCAATGGTTTTCTAATATGAACACCATGTGTTTGTTACTTTTCGTCACAACAATATAAGTAACATTTTGTTTAGACACAAATTGTTACTTTTGTCTAATTGCAATATGCATCTTGGTTGCCTGTTAATTAGCATGTATAAATTACTTTGGAGTTTAAGTAGTCATATACTTTTTGCATTATACTTTTGTACAAAAGATCTAGATGATGAAGTTCGAAAGCTAGAATATGAAGCTTGAGTATTATCTCTTAAATGCAACATTTTCAGTGACATCGATTACTTCTTGTTGTCTACTTTTACACATTGCCAATCTTGGTTAAACTAGATCAGAGGCAACAGGTTAAGCCACATGCATTAGATAATGAAAAATTCATACACATTGGATCATGCGTATTTTGATGATTATTATACCAAAATCTGTTATGACTAATTTTGATGCCTAACAAAGCTTAAGGAGATAACCATCAAGCGTACTTATGGGTTTTGGTTAGATGCGAGGAAGAAAAAAATTAATTAGATTCATTTAATTATATTAGATATATAATGATTTGGAATGCCTATTGATAACTAATACTTCATTCATAAAGGCCTAGTCATTTCAGTTGAACTCTTACGAAACAGGTATACTAGGGTTGTAGGCGATAAAAGTTATATCTTATGTGACGCATTCTTGTACGGTATAAAATTTCAATGGTTTATCATCTTTTCATCGACCTCCTTAAAAAGTAAAAAAATGTAAATATTATTATAAAATATTATATTATGTCTATTCATCCTAATCTTGATTAACAAGTTAGAGTTTTCTTTAAATACATCCTATTGTAACATTATGACTACATCTCAATAATAAGAATTCTCTTCCTCTTTCATTCTTGTGTCCTGTTCATTACATTTACAACACGTTATCAAGACGAATGCCTAAGAAAAGATCAAGAAGAGATTAATAGTAAATATGATGATATTGATGTTCATCGATGAATCATGACTTGAAACAAGAGGTAAATATTAAACCTTGATTGTGTAGTATGTTAATTCTTGAGAATCGATTATAGCTATATGATTTATCATACGCTTCATGAATCGTATAATAGTAAAACATGATTACAACATAAAATAAACATTGAAATTCACATGTTAAATAAAGACAAGTTAACAACTATCCAATTTATCTCGATTTTGAATAAAAAATGTGTGTTTTATTCGGATTTATTTTTGCTTCTAGATAACATTATGATGTTAATGTTAATATGTTGTTTGATATATATCTTGCACAATACGTAAATTATAGTGTTAAAAGAATTTTGTTTACCACCCTTCCAAGGATGGAAGGGGTATTTATAGTTACAACTAATACGTCATCATGTCGGACTGTGGATCAGGCATACAGTGGGTAAAGACCCGTCCTTCCTCCACGGTGTTACTCTAAACTAATTAACTAACTAATAACTAGCTAATAACTACTAAATAACATAAAGTCTACGAGCTAAGATATGCTAAACAATAATTTGGGTGACCGACACTTCCTTATGGAATTTCCAATTCCTAACACCTACACCACACTTCCCTGACTTGCCTATTTGACCCAAAACCTGACTTTCGGAACCCAACACATCACAAGATTTCAATAAATCATTTTAACATCATGTTGGTGTGTATGGCCCAGAACAGGGTAAGATAATCAAGGCAGCAACAATACCACTAGGTGGTTACCGGATATCACTTGGAATCGTGTGATCACTTTCCAAAGTAAACTATTCGACCCTAATGCCTGGGTTACACGAATATCTACTTGGGATAAGACCAAATGTAGTTATAAAATTAGGCACAATTCAATAACTCTTTTGCTTAGAAGTGTTAATCGTTTTCTGTGTGTATTTCATGCATGATCAGAAATCCTATTTATAGTAAAATACTCTTAGCTAGTCAAATGGAATTATGAGAATTAATCGCCACCCATTAATCGCCTCATAATTATCCCCATTATAGCTGTTAGTGGTTACATGACCAATTAAATGTGGTCATTATGCAGTTGTAACTGCCACTTAGCAGTACTTTCATAATACTAGCAGTACTTTTAACTAGCAATACTTTCTACTAGCAGTACTTTCCACTAGCAGTACTTTCTACTAGCAGTACTTTCATAGCACTAGCAGTGGTAACACTGCCTATCCGCACTAACTTAGCACTAGCAGTGGAAACACTACCTATCAGTGTTAACTTAGTACTAGCGGTGGAAACACTACCGCATAAACCACTATTTGAGTCGGTGTTCGGGGACCTTATGGGTGTACACTCCCGTACCTCGACCCATTACGGTGTGAACTAATCCCACAAGTGCACTAAATTTTCCAACAATCCTCCCAAATTTAGTTCACTTCCTTTGCATGAAAAACAAACATTAAACAAAACATGTGCATAAGCGAAAATATCACGAGTTGAATTTCCATCTTAGTACATTATCGTTCAAATATTCGAGAATCGGGGTGTTCTAAGAATTGAACCCTTCAACCCATTTGAATACACGAAGATAAAATACACAAGTTTTCAAACACTTATCGACTCCGACACTATACAAGCCATGTGTCCATATCCAAATTCATAAATGTTGTAAAAGCTAAAAGTCCAAAAGCTCCTGAAGCGGCAAAACCTCAACATTTACATAGGTGGTTCCTCTTTATTCATACTCACCTTAAGCACTCTTTCAAAGAAAGTTAACCATTAATAAGTAAAGACTTCATCCTCCTTTCGGCGAGTTACGAGCACAACCTTGGGATGTATAAAGACATGTGCTCCAAATCCATCGAATGTTCGACTTTCCATATTGAACTCGGCTCCCAAGTTTCCTCGAGAAGGGAGTTGGGTGTCCTAGCATTCGATGACTAAGTTAGACTTAAACCCATCCCTTTAGCGAGACTTTATAACCAAGTCTCTAGCCAAACCCTTCGTCAGTGACCACTAAATTTTGTTGAGATCTAACAAACTCTATAGATACCACCCATTCATGATAAGCTCACGAATCATGCTATATACGACACCTAAGTGTCTAGACTTACCATTGTACATTTGGCTATAAGCCTTAGCCAATGTAGTCGCACAATCACAACGGATAGAAATAAGTGCTATAGGTTTAGGCCACAATGGAATCTCAAGAAGCAAATTTTCAACCATTCGACTTCTTTACCAAAGAATGCTAAAGCCATAAATTGATTCCATTGTTAAGCGGTGATGCAAGTTTGCTTCTTGGATGCCCAAGAAATTGCAGCTCCACCAAGTAGGAATACCCGACCACCGGTAGAGCGAATTGTCTTGATGTTACTAATCCAACTTGCATCGGTGTATCCTTCCAACACCGATGGATAACCATATATGAGAGACTATAATCCATAGTTCTCTTGAAATACTTCAACCCTCTGAATCGCTTGCCGATGATGAGCACTAGGATTACTAGTATACATGCTCAATTTTCCCACTATAAAACCAATATCGGGCCTTGTACAAGTCATGGCATACATTAGGCACCAATTACCCTAGAATACTCAAGTTGAGATACGGCTTTGCCATTATTAGGCATCGACTTCTCACAAGTATCCATAGGTGTACTCACAGAGTACAATCAAAGTAATTAAATTTCCTCAACACCTTCTCAATATAATGAGGCCGAGAGATAGAAATTCTATTACTTTCATGTTTAATCCTTATGCCAAGGATAACATCACCTCCCCATGTCCTTCATGGAGAACCTTGACGACAAAATTCCTTTGTCGGTCAACTCGATTTTGTCGGTGCAAATATCGACATGTCATCAACATATAGGCAAATGATGACTCCTTTACAGATTCATCAAATTTGCTATATACACATTTGTCGGATCGGTTAAGAACATAACCACTAGACAAAACCACTTCATCAAATTTTGATGCCATTGTTAGGTTCCCGCTTAAGTCCATAAAGAGACTTAATCGGTTTACACCTTGTTTTCATTTCGAGCAAGATGAAGCCACGAGGTTGGTTCATATAAACCTCCTCATCAATTCACCATTCAAGAAAGTCGTCTTCACATCCATCGATGAATAACAGTTGTGAATAGATGCCAAAGCAATTAGCGGTCTTATGGTGCGATACGAGCCACATGGGCATAAGTATCAAAGTAGTCTATCCCGACTTTTGTTTAAAGCCACGAATAACTAGTCTAGCCTTGAACTTTTCAATAGTTCCATCTACCTTCATTTTCCTTTTGAAAATCTATTTGCAACCCAAAGGTTTGCAACCGGAGGTAGATCAACCAACACCCAAGTGTTGTTCCCATGATGGAATCCATCTCATCATTGATTGCTTCTTTCCATAAAGCAATATCACGGGACTTCATTGCCTCTTGAATGTCTTGGGATCATCATCAACAATGAAGTAATAGGAGTATTGGTTTGAGACCTCATCCTCGGTTCCTTCAACTAAGTATAGTTGAAACTCGAGTCCAAATGACTTTGGAGTCGACCCTTTGCTCTTCTTGAGCACATGTTCGAGTTGTTGAACCACAACCTCATCGGGGACCACCGATGGTTCATCATCGAGGACCTATTATACACCATGTCATGAGTCCCATTAGGAATCCTCGACTTGGTCTAGGGACCGATGAGAATCTATTCTCATCAAAGTTTGCATCCCTTGATTCAATTATAGAGTTAATTGAAACATATTCATTAGGTTCAATAACATAGAACCTAAAAGCCTTGGAATGCTCGATATATCCAACAAAGATGCGGTCAATGCCTCTTTCACCCAAAGTCTTTAGCTTTGGATCGAGAGTCTTACAATGACCTACAACCCTGGACCACGAGATAGTTCATGTTGGGTTTCCTTTTAGTCTAGAGTTCATAAGGGGTAACCTTGTTCCTTTTGTTGGGAACCTATTTAATAAATAGCAAGTCATTAACATAGCTTCCCCGGAACCCTTGACTCGGTCGAGAATAGGACAACATGGAATTAACCATCTCCTTCATCACCTGTTTTCCTTTCGAAATACCATTTCTTTGAGGAGTATAAGGCGATCGTTTCATGGATTATACCAACAGATCGAAAATCTGAGTATCCATGTACTCACCTCCCTATCGGTCCTTAATCTTTGATCAAAGACCCAGTTGTAATTCAACTTGATTTTAAACACTTTGAATTTATCTAATGCTTCATCCTTGGTATGTAACGAGATAGACATAACAAAACCTTGAAGCATCATCAATAAATGTCACAAAGTACTTCTTATTCCCGAAGAAGGAGTGGCATGAAAATCACACAGTCACTATGTATAAGCTCCAAGACCTTAGTCTCACGAGTAACACCACGAAAGGTTTCTTGGTTATCTTGGTCAACATGCAAGTTTTATACTTTTCGTGTCCATGTCAAAGGCTGGGATTAACCCATCCTTAGACATATCTTGCATTCTTTATAATGTACATGGCCAAGTCTAGCATGCCAAAGGGTAGAGTCGGTCGGTCGGAGGTGGTCACAAAAGCGAATTAACACTATCGGTGGAAATATTAAGCTTTGAACATTTGATTACATAAATAACCGAAACCAATAAAACACCATGCTTAGAAAGCACAAATTTATCGGACTCGATAACTTGTTTATAACCATGATTATTCAAAATACTACTTGAAACCAAGTTCTTCACGATATCGGGAACATGAATAACATCAAACAAAGTTACAATCTTTCCATAACTAAATCTAAGATCTACACAACGACCATGCACCAAGGTCGTTGACTCATTTCCCATGTGAAGAATAGAACCATCATTCGGTGACTCATAAGTCTTGAACCAACTTCTATCAATGCACATGAACTGTTGCACCGTAGTCAACCCACCATGCAACATCATCATCCCGCACATAAAAGATTCGAGATACATATGTAACATAATAAATCGAAAAGACTTATTAAACATATTCGACCTTTCGGTGAGTTGGTTGAACCACAACTCCCGAACCATTAGTGCACGATCCATTGGCTTTACTACCAACCTTAGCACCTTTGCAATCCCTTTTAATGTGACCGTTTTCCACATTTCCAACAAGTAGGTATTGCCTTCTTGTTAGGATCTCGCCTTGTGTTGTCATGATATTTGCGTTTGCCTTTATTGTCATTGTACCGTGGAGTTGTTATGCTCCACCATATTGACAACAGATGCACCAAGAGCATTGCTACTCTTTGGCTTGTCATTATCCACGCACCTTGAGAGATTCCTCAATGCGAGATGATTGCCCAACTCAACCGTTAACTCCTCCTTTTATGTTTCAAGGTATGCTTGAAATCTTTCAAGAAGGGAAGTTTATCAATGACACAAGAGACTTGAATAGCCTCATCCATGTGCATATTGTGTTGTGTAAACCTTCAAGTATACCAAAAGTTCATTGTATTGTTTCATAACCGGTCTTGAATCGGTCATTTTGTAATTTGTGAAATTACTTACAAGGAACTTCTTACTTGATGCATCCTCGACCATATATTTGGCATCCAGGAATCCCGGTACTTTGGAAGATTCAAAGTTCGATAAATATCAAGCAGAGAATCGAGACATACCATTGAGGATTAGAACTCTACAAATGTAGTCATCATTCTCCATTTGCTTCTCCTCCCGATGCGCTCCACGGTAGCATCATCCCCATCATCGAGAATAGGAGTGGTCGAACATAGACCACACTCATGCTTGTGACCAAAGTGCATCTTCTTCACCACCTCCTAAAGTCCACCCTTCAAACTTATCAAGCTTGGCAAAGTTTGAAGCCATGTGTTTCATTGCAATGACCATTGATTATCACAAATAGTTTACTTTGATTGTTGGTGTGTATGGCCCAGAACAGGGTAAGATAATCAAGGCAGCAACAATACCACTAGGTGGTTACCGGATATCACTTGGAATCGTGTGATCACTTTCCAAATTAAACTATTCGACCCTAATGCCTGGTTTACACGAATATCTACTTGGGATAAGACCAAATGTAGTTATAAAATTAGGCACAATTCAATCACCCTTTTGCTTAGAAGTGTTAATCGTTTTCTGTGTGTATTTCATGCATGATCAGAAATCCTATTTATAGGAAAATACTCTTAGCTAGTCAAATGGAATTATGAGAATTAATCGCCCCATTAATCGCCTCATAATTATCCTCATTATAGCTGTTAGTGGTTAAATGACATAAAAACTATCATACATCATATAAGCATATCTGTATTATATACATCACTTACTAGTCCAAGAGCTAAAATCACATAATCACCTGCCATTTTCCGCATCAACATAAGCTTCACATCTTTACTAGCTCATCAACTAGGCATAACACATCCTAGCTAGTTTAACCAACTAACATCATTCTAAACTTAGTCCAAGGTCATTAAAACGTATCCCTTCTATATCCTTAACAATCAAACATATAGTACACAATACATAATACACAATATGTTAAAACTCAATATAACATCTTGTTATAGTCAAATTACTTACCTTATTCCAAAGCTAAGAATCAACAAAGCCACACCACATCACTTGGTTCCTAAACAAGAGTATCACATCATAATACTTATTAATTTCATAACTAAAAATCAATATGGTTTACATAACCCATATTCAACGTCTAATCATATGATCATATCTTGATCATATGATGAAAACACCCAAATCACTAATTACCAAAGACTTCCAAATTACCTTATAAACCCTAACTTCAGTTTGGTCAAGGTTTAATGATTACTTACTTGCAAGGGTGATTGCTATGGATTAATTCCTTGATTAGAGCCTTAATTCTTCTTCATTTGTTCATCAAAATCATCATGGATTCCATCCCTTTCTTGCTCGGTTCATTCCTGTTGATCCCGTTTCACAAATAACTAAAACAATTATTAATACTAATTGTGAATCATGACTGAAGTAAAGTAGTATAAAATTCAGTTTTAACAAGATAAAACACAAAGGATTTTTTCAACGTTTATATTCTTTATTAAAACGAATAAAAAAGAATACATTACCCAAGTACTTGTGGAACAGTACTTGGGATTGAAATGACAAGTACGGGTGTGACTCCTCACTAAGCTTAGGCTAAGTCTAAGCACAACTATTCAGGTACCACTGAGCTATCTCATGGACATAGTCGTATTTAGAGGAGTGAAGATGCTTGTGTGTGTTTTTCACAATTAATGCACAAGCTTAATCTTTCCCTCCTACCTTATGGCTATTTATACAAGTATGATTTTTGACTCTATCCTAGAGGACAAACTGACATGGTTACAGAAGAAAAAATACTGATGTATTTTGTCTCTGTTTACAAAGGCTATATTGGGTAAGATACAAGGATGTTTTCTTCTTGTCAGTGATGACACTAATCCTGGTTGTTAGCATTTCAGGGAAAGTTTGACCTTGGGTTGATAAGGACTTCATCTTATCTGTTCAAACTTATCCTGCCTTGTCCCGCCCATTCTTCAGTCTTCTTAGCCTTCAGTGTTGATCTTCAGTCTTGTATTCAGTGATAATAGTTGGTGAGGAGTTTTAGGGATTCAGTGAGTTATTGTCATCACTCTCTGAATCCACCATCTTTTTCTTGACTCAGTATTCACCCCTTGAGTTCCGCCTCACTGAGTAGAGAGGCTTTTCTTCTTTGTCTCGCACTGAGTATCCTGAAGAAGACTCACTGAGTGGCTATGCGCTTAGTGACTTGTTAGTGTTTATTGTTATAAACACTTAGGGTATTTTCTATTCAAATCCTAGAATTAAGAGGTTTGGGTATTCGCTGAACCCAACAGTCCCTTCCACATACACTAGAACAATATGAAACGCATGACATGTTTATCTCATAAAAATCAGGATTTAGTTTGGCACTATGTCAACAAAGGTCCTTAAAGTTCTAATCACTCATAACTTTCTAAAACCATATATTTGACTTATAGTTTGACTAACCAATCATGTTAACTCTTCAACTTATAAAGGTCGTTCTTAAGCTTACTCGATGGCATACTTGTAATTAATTACTTTAAAACGGGTTTTGGGGTGTTGCACAATCCAATAGAAGTGATTATTTTAACAGAAAATAATTTTTGAATACAATGTTTATCTTGTGATGAACATTATCCAATAACATTAAAAATAGCCACCATTTTAAACCTAAATGACATTATTTGCCAATTCCAATTTAAAGACCTGTTTTTTTAACCAATAAAATATTGCATGATTGTCACACAAGTTTAGATATGAAATTTGTTAGCCTTAATAGTTTTATTAAAAGTGATGGTCATTCACGATTAGGAACTTTAACGTGTGTTAGATATCGTGATAGAATAGTCAACGGGCTCCTTGGATTAGGCTAAGCTAAATGGCTAATAGTTATGTTAAGCTAGCCTTTATTAAGTGTAATCCAATCCAAGTCCACGAAAAGCCAAAGAAAGCCCAAGCTAAAGCCTTTAGGGTTTTATGCCTCTTTCGTACATATAAATACCCTCTAAATGGTCATTTGAGGGGTGTGGGATGAAGTGTGTGTGTGTGTGTGTATTTTTCCTTGAAGCAATATACAACTTATTGGTTCATCTTTCTTTCTCTACCTCTCTAAACATACATACGAATATCATTCAAGTCACCAAGTTCTTATTCTTAATCTTTCTTATTTACGCATAACTGTTTGTTATTCATGTTTGTGTCTTGAGTTGTGATAAGGTATTTGTGATGTCATACAATGTCAATAAGAACAATATCTTGAAGTCCCTGGAAGTGTTATTGTGGTGCTTTTCCACTATTCTCCTACGTTTCTTATGGAAAAATACATTTGAAAGTATAGTTAAGCATAATACTTAAGATCATGTTGCACAACATGAGCGAGAGTTGGCATATAGAGCAACATGGAAATTATCTGAGATAGGAGCACAACCCATGATTCGTGTTCAACTCGAAAAAAAGATGAGCTAATGGATTTGAAGTGGATGAAATAAGTTCGGTTTTAGCTTTAAATTTATCTAAAAATTCAACAATTTCTTTGCAAGCACCAAAATCCGAGTGTTCATGCACTCTATCAAGATCACGATAGTAACAATCATCTACAAGTTCATATTTGAAAAACACATCCCTTAACTCAATGGCAATCTTTAACATAGCATGCTTGGAATTCCATCTAATAGGACATTCAACACACAAAAACATATTTGATTCAAGAATACTTTCTTTCATGCAAGCTTTTAACTTTTTGATTCTTTGTGTTGATTTCCTAAGAGCATCTTCATAATGTGCACTAAGTTTTTGCACTATCTTAGTGCAAAATAAGAATACGTTTAGAATATTCTTACACTAAGAAAATATCACTCTAATGTATGCACCAAATTTGACATTAAATCATGCAATAAACTATATTAAATGAGTTTAATTGAATTTAAAAGATGTAACTTGAAAAGAAAAATTATACTATATGACTAGAAGTCAAAAAATTATACTTTAGTGCAATGAATAGTATAACGCTATATTTAGTTTTTTTAACCAATCCTATTCATTGCTTTAAGATAGTGCTTGTGTTTAGTGTTAACATTGGAGTGAATTTGTTATACTTTTTTCACTATCTTAGTGCAAAAAGTATATTTAGTGTGTACATTGGAGATGCACTAATATATCTAACCACATTTGATGGACATTTTATAGTTCTTTACCTTTAAGCCTTCTTGTACAATAAGGTTTAGAATGTGAGCCATACACCTAATATGAAAATGCTTCCCATCATCATATAATCTAGCATTAAGTAACTTTTTAATCAAATAACCAATTGACTTATCATTGCTTGGTGCATTATCTACCGTCATGGTCATCACATTCTTAATACCCCAACCAGCAATACACTTGAACAAATCACCACTAATATCATCCGCCCTGTGACTTTCAATTGGTCTAAAGTTTATGATGCGTTTATGCATATTCCAATCACCATCAATAAAATGGGTCGTGACAACCATATAGTTTGTTCTTTGATAACTACTTGTTCATGTATTGGTTGTCAAATGAATGGTAGTAGTTGGCTTTGCTAGATAAGCTAACAACTTACTTAGTTCATCTAGGTAATACTTTGAAACATCTATAGATAACTTATGTCTAGATGGCAACACAACCCTCCCATTACAAGCATGAGTATAATTAATAAACGCCTCATGTTCAACAAACCTAAACGGTATTTCACTAACCACATGCAATTCTATCAATGCTTTTTTAATCCTTCCTTCATCATGTTTCCAAGTTTGCAAAGTACTAGTACCTTTACCACTATCATTTAAAAAAAAAATCTAAGCGAGTATGTTGCTGTTTTTGTTTTTTAGGACATATAAAGGGTTCTTAGGAAATGGAAAATGTATATGAAGACTAAAAGTACCATTTGAAGGTTCATCGGCTTTTAGAGTGTTTTACAAAACTTGCACAATGCTCTTCTCGTATTTGGGTCATTTCTTCATCCTAACCGGATCATAGTGTTCCCAAATCGCCGCCCTCTCCTTACTTGTTTTCTCATAGATCTCATATTCTTGTTCTTCTTCTTTGTCGTTTCCTTTTGCTACTTTTTGCTGTTGGAGCTTTGTTGACAACAACCTTGGGTTCACTTTCATAACCCTAATACGAATCATGAACATTCAAAATTGGTGTCTCCTCAACAATGGTATCATCATTCTACACAAACACAATATATACGAATTAGATTGATAATAACCTAACATATACGCTTACACATTCATCATGTTAATAAATACCAAAGTTAAATAAACATAAATAAATAAAATAAAAAATAAAATAAATAAAAATCTTCTTACCTCCATTTTATTTTTTGTAACCTGATAAACGATGATGATTATTTAAGATGACGATGATGATGATTGGGATGACGTGTGGATGCAAAGTAGATGATTTTAGTGATTGTAGTAGAGTAGGATTTGATTTGTAGAAGGGTTTTGAGCTATACAATAGTTTTTAGAGACTATGTAATACAGAGGTTTAATAAAAAAAGGTTTTGGGAGGGATATTTGGGCTTTTTTTGTTTCCAACGTTTCAGTATGCATGAGAATCCGAATAAGAGTGTCTGGATCATGGATTTATTTTGAAAAGCCAACATTTTGTATTCCAGTACTGAATTTGGGAATTCCCGTTATGATCCCGCACCAAATTTCTGGGTACCATTTTCCCCCACCATTTTCATAGTACCATTACTATACCGGGTATAAAAAGCTTGTACTAGTACATGTCAGTACCGACACGGTTCTGGTACCTTATCATTTTTCCGGTGCCGCTACTCATCCCTAATTCAACATCATCATCAACATTATTCATCAACATGGAGTTAACTTATTTAAAATCTATTTTTCTTTTTATCTTAAATTGAATTGGGAATTGTTTATTAGAGTCGTTATTGGATTAAAAACAACAATAATAACTGGATTAATTATATGAAGTGCACATGATACTTTCGAACAATTATAAACATATGTTTTGCATTTTTGTTTATGTTAGTTCAAACAATTAGAATTCTTAGAATTTGCATTGTTGGAGACCTTTTTTGTGTTTGTGTTGTTATAACATGCCTTTCATGAACGATCGACAACAAATTTTGAGTTTTTTAAACACACTTTGGTACGTGTTGGGAATTGCAGAAAATTCCCAAATCGGAACCGAGTACAGTATCAAAACCGAACCGAAGAAGTT
Source organism: Chrysanthemum lavandulifolium (assembly GCA_022545495.1). Taxonomy (NCBI): domain Eukaryota; kingdom Viridiplantae; phylum Streptophyta; class Magnoliopsida; order Asterales; family Asteraceae; genus Chrysanthemum; species Chrysanthemum lavandulifolium. The sequence continues at coordinate 219,184,259 of CM040239.1, read as the reverse complement.
GATACAATTTTCTGTTCCACTTTTCCTTATTTTTTGATCTCGGTTTCTTCGGTTCTGGTTCCGATTCGGTCTGGTTCAAGTACCATGGACACCCCTTTGAATGATGTCCATATATACAAGAGATTGTGTAACTTGGTTTATAAAATGATTTTAATACATGATTTTTCTAACACTAATTAGTAAAACTTAAAAATTTACTTCCACAGTAATAAATCTTGTACGTCAAACTGGTTGATATTACAAACCTTTGTAATTGATTTATTACAAAGTTTCTGTAACATTATTTGAGTATATATTAGTCCTCATAGATAAAATTATAAAAGTTGAACAAATGTCATGAGTCGATCATGACAGTATCACATGATTTTAGCCTAACCCGTAATAGAAGTTAACGTGTTTTAGCCGAAAGCATCTTAACCTTTTACTGATTCAGAAATTTGGCCAACTTTTCCATCGCCTAATTCTTAGACGACACTCCATTCAGATTCAACATGACCGTTCTACATGTAAAGTGGCCGAAAACACAAAATCAAATCGATCGAAACATGAAATCTATCGGCAGTCATAGATCATAAAACACTAATTAAAGAATAAAAGATCGAATACCGGTACCATAGAAAAAGATTATACGCCAATAAACAATAACAACTTATTTACCTTCTAATCAAACAAATCAACTACAACACATAAATCCAAGAGATAAACAAAAAAAAAAAGTGGAAAAATGGATAGATCGAGTTAATACAACCAAAAAGAAACAAAAAGTGAACATATGATGAATCAATGTTTTTGTGTGGTTTTCTGATACTTGTCTTTAATCCATTGAAAACCAATAGAAGTGCCTTGTTTAACCTTCTTAGCACCAATCACAGCCACATTTTTAGTCTTCTTTCCATACTTTCCAACCATGCTTCCACCACCAAGTTTCGAATTATGTTTAGCAGGTGGCATCGGTACCGGTTCGGGGTTATGATCCCATTGATCAGCCCACGACGAGCCATACGCAGCGTTTCCCGACGACATCCTTGATATATATGATTCTTCTTTGGCTTCAAATTCACTTAATTAGTCTATGTTGTAGGGAGGAGAATAATGAATATGTTTTTTTGGTCGTATAAAGGAGGCTATATAATGCATGTATTTATAATAGATATGAGATTGTCCATGCTTAAGAAATGAATATATTCTTAGTTGGTTTGGACCACGCTATCTTTTTAAAAAGACCATAATATCCTTTTTTGTATTTCTTTTGATATCCGCGTTTGGTCAAAGAAATGCTAAAATAAAAAGTCTATGGTGTTATATTAATTTATCATACCTAATGTTATATGCATAATGCAACTATCCATACAAATTATATGTAACATCACCTTTAAACATGAAAATGTAGTTACGTATTAGTTACGACAAGTTAGTTTGGTGACTTTGGTAACAAGTTAAAGATATTAATGGATTGAAATGGGTAAGCTTTATTTGATATGTCAAAACATATTCAATTCATTGCTTTAAGTTGAAATGTGTGCTTTCTCTAGTTGGTACAACTTTACAAATGATTACCGTGTTAAATGATAGAACAAAAACTATATTTGAGAGGTGGAATGCAACAGTAACTTGATATGTTCACATCTGTTTTCTTATTAGACAAACATCTTGATCTGGTCGGTCACTAATAAATAAAAATTACTCAGATATATTCATTAATTTATAGCAATAAATAAATAAATAATGAACCTAACTGTTACATATGTCGTCTTTCAAAGCTCTAACTTATTTATAGTCAGTAAGAAAAAGTAGCTTGACTATGCATGCTTTCAAATTGGAGTAGGTTTGATGGATTAGATCAAGTTCACAAAGTCGTAGATAATTAAATTAGTTTAATGCTATTGGTTAAATCAGAACTACAAACAACAAACTTAATATATCTCAGCATAGTTTTCTTAGTTTTATAAGGGTGCCTTTGAAAAACTTATATAAGTATTCTCTTAAGACATTAATTTGTTTGAAATTATAATATTAAGTACTTTTAAAGATTAGTTTGCGTCATTGATGATGAAGAAAACATTACGCTCTCCAAATGAAAGTTTTAGGTATTTCTAGAGGCTTCGTTGGCAAACAACATCCAATAATATAGTTACACGTGGCTCTAGCCTCTAGAATGAGAGAAATGGGTTCATGTTCTTGTTCACCCAAACCACCGAACTTGCCATGTTATCGCATAGCTTTTAACACGAATATGTTATTTTCTTAAATAACACGTTCTGCCTAATAATACTCTTCATAGCTATATGATAATTAAAAATTTTAAGCTCCGTTTAGATATTGTAATGAACAACTAATTTTGTTGGATAACTCTCTCGTTATTGAGGCTTGCTACATTCACATGCAACAATAACATTTACAAACAAATTTTCACCTAATGATGTATCATAACCAGGGACGGAGCCAAGACCAAATATGACCGGGTGCACAAAAATTTTTGAACCATAATATAAAAACACATTTCGATGTAACGAGGTCATTTAAGATATATTTGCGAAAAATCGATGTTTTTTTATAAAATTAACACTACATCGAAAAAATTCATAAGTGTTCCGGGCACCCACGGGACACCCCTGGCTCCGTCCGTGATCATAACACTTTGACTCATTTAGTTTCTTTTTTCATTTACCAACCTCTTTTTAAATAAATTATTTTGTTGCACCTTATTTTGTGAAAATTTTTTTTGCTACACCTAATTTTATAAAAAATCTGTTTGCAAAATTATGTGATTATAGTATTCCTCTTTGTTACAGTACTTTTATAGTAATGTGCCATGACCACAATGGCTTATGTTGTACGCAAATTATTAAAATTGTGCAAAAATAACAATAAAATCTTATCATTTTACGGTTATGTTTGACACATGATATTATGAAAAGATTTTGCTTATTTTTTTTTAAATAAACTACTTAAAAAAAATATTTGTTTGACAGATATATCTTATAAGAGATTATAAAAAAAAATAATCTTTATAATCTAGAAAAATAAAAAGTTACTTCATGTAGCTTATAAAAATAATCTCTTATTATAATTTTTTTTCAACAACAGCATTAGCAAAAACACCAACACCAGCACAATCTATTTTTGCCAAACATACCCTACATAGTCCAATCTCCAATAGCTCACCAAAACACTATCAATGTGTTAATTGATACGAACAAGGTTTATCATACACTTGTAGGGGTGTAAAAGAAAACTAGGAACCAAAAGAACCGTTGAACAATATCATTACCGATAACATAGCGGAACCGAACTGTATATTAGAATCATGGTCCGGTTCTTGGTTCCTAAAATCAAATTTTTGGTTCTTAGTTGGGCCGGAACCGTCCGGTTTCGGTACTTTCCTGAAGGAACCGACACTTTTGAAAATATGAAATCTTATTAGGTTTGTTTGAATATTGTGTATATGCAACCTTTTAGGAAAATAAAAACAACATTAGCCCATTAGTAATCTGTAACAAAAGAATCTAAAACCCAAAAACCCAAAAACCGTAACCTTTAATCCATTCCATATAACATAAGCTATCAGTTTTAGTGTTTTATAATTACTAATATCATTCAAAGATACAAATATCATCATCGCCATCATTCATCGAACATGAAAGTAAGTTTTTTTTTTTTTTTTTTTTTTTTTTTTCATTTCATTTTAGTTTGATCATAATTGATTAAATACCATGCTACGATATGATGAGATCAAATATTAAACCTCTGTATATGATAAATTCGTTTATATAGATAAATATAATATCGAGGTGAGAATGGAAATAAATGTTGATGATTTGAAAATCTTTTGAATGATGACAAGGTTGTTAAGGAGATGGAATAAGCAGTAGGAAGTTATAAAGTAAACAAGTGATGGAGCATTAAGCGTTTTTGGAGGTTTGAAACAGAAATGCGTGTTCTTAATACTTTTGAACAATTATAAATTTATATTTTGACATTTTGTGTTTTTGTTTATGTTATTTTGAACAAATGGAATTATTGGAACGATTTGCATTATTGGAGACATTTTGTTTTTGTGTTTGTATTGGTATAGCATGTCCTTTAAGAATGATTGAAAAAGAAAAAAAATGAATTTTTTCAAACACTTTGGTTCTCGTTGGGAACTACCAATAATTCTCGTACCGGAACCGAATGTGTACTGAAACCGAACCGAAGTACTTGGTACGATTCTCGATCCACATTTTCTTATTTTTGGTTTTCGGTTCTTCCGGTTCGGTCCGATTCCAATACCATGAACACCCCTACACTTGTTGTGTTAGTACTATATTCAACTTAAGAGTGCTAGATGCACTTAGCTATAATTAAAATAATCGTAATACTAGAAATCCATATACGTACAAGTCATAGACGTCAAAATGCTCGAAGCACGAGTTTTTTGAGATTTGCATATAAATACACGAGACATTAACTCCAATTTCTTAAAAGTAAAGAATCTTTTATGATGTTGTTTCGAAATTCAATTAATTTTATAACAAAACCCTATGTATGATGAGATTATAACATGTATAAATACAAAAATTTATCAAATTTGACTTTATGTCAAACTTCTGTGTGTAGAGGACTTTAAAACTAGTAATTAAAATCCTGAAAAAATAACTCTAGGTGAAAACGTCAATAAAATAATGACGAACCTTAAAGACAATAATTTTTTAGTCAGCTTTCGGGCGAAGAAAAATGTTCACGTTTAGAAAATGGGTTAATGTTCTCTTATGTGGGTGGCTAAATTTACAGTGGCTTCTACATATTGTTTTTGGAAATAAACCTCAATAAATTAACATTGGAAAATATAGAAGCTGGAGAAGTAAATATTCTGTCGTAACAAAACCTTTGTGGAAATGCGCATTGAATATGGCAGTAAAATATACATTTGTAATGAAGTATGGGCTATTGATCACTACTGGATGTTGTAAATGGGCCTTATACGTTTAAGACAATAATACATAAGGTCGTAAGTGGAGTTAACTACAAAATTGTGGCCCCAAAAGCCCTAAGCTTTACATTGGATGTTTTTGATTTAAACTGAAAGTAGATGTGAGTTTCATAAGGTGAGCAAGTATTTTTCAATTATACATTTTCGTGACACTAACTTTATTCATATTGTTGTTAAAATGGGTATTCTTTTTTCTTCAAAGCAATAATAGAAAATCTATTGATTGTTGCATAAATATTATGATAGAACTATGTAACCACCATATAAAAGGACGTTATGCCTTTCTAAGAAAAAAAAATAAAGAACTTTACGTTACTCGTGATTAATACGATGCAGTCACTTGTTGTAGAACGATTCTGAGTTTACATCTCGATTCTAATATGATCATTTCCTATAATATTAGCATCTATACTACTTAAAGCTTAACCCCCTTAATTTGATGTGCGAGGGGTTGTCTTGTAACAACCGAAAGACACCGTACATACATCTTTATGCATACCAAAATAACTACAAATGATTTCGGTTTAGTATGCCCTCATATTCAATGCAAATTCATTTGGTTTATGAAGAGGCTCGAGTTGAAAGAAATTTCCAGGTTTGTGCGATGAAGAGCCTCGACTTGAATGAAATATAACCACGGATTGAATGCTCGGACGTTCACACTAAACACGTATTCAATGTTGGAAGCACAAAGGGCCGCCAATTTGCAACCTCAAAGAATATGGATCAATCTACAATTAAAACATTACTAAATGGAACTGCGATAAATAAGTCTTACAACCCATACAACCCATTATCTCGCACACTCATTGTGGGTAGGCATACAAGTAAAAAGGACCGTTATCTCTATAATTATGGCGTGAAAGCGGAGGATCTAATGCACTATTGTTCTTGGACGAATTGAAATTGGATGAGACCGCACGATCGTAGTGATGCTTTGTAGGATGTGGGATATAAATGCTCCTTCGTGCCGATACTTGAGCACCGATTTCTTGGTGTCCGATGCTAAAGTATGTTGACATCCATCACCATGTGTGAAAAACTCGAATAATGCCAACCTGTAATACAAAAGTTATCAAATGTCATTGTTTGTCAATTTTTTCTTACATGCTTTTATGCGAAATGTTATCCACCTGCATCGCCAAGGCAACATAGCTCACAATTTCTTGAAGTTAAAGAGGGTGCTATATATTCGGTCAAAAATTTTGTAGTCATGCAAAACAAAGAAGATTTTCGTGTCGGGAAGGACGATACGTTCATGCTTGAGTTTAATGGATCAACAAGCATAAGGAAATCTTTGGTTATATCTAAGGGATTTGTTAGGTATCCGTTACAATTGGTTGATTTTGATCATATAAAGCCCACGAAAACAAATATCTCATTGGTAATGTGGTGTTTGTTTAGGTATCTTAAAATAAATTGTTTTTAAATATTGTTGCTATAAAAGCTTTTACCTTTCGTGATGTTTGAGGTTATGTGACAAATGTGGGTAGGATGAACTACACCAAAACAGAGCCAAAACCTTGATTTCTACTTGGCGAATCATAGGTTGAAATTTATATTTGTTGCAAAGGATGTTGTGAAAATGAAAAATTTTTGCCAATATGTATTAGGAAACTTCCTGTTCTTTTGTTTCGATTCCATTTGTAATCAGGGGCGAGTCCATACGGGTGACCCTGTGGGGAGGGCTTGCTGATGTGTTGATTGAGAAGAAGGCGACGACGTTGGCATGTGTCTGTTGTGGTGACTTCAACCTCTGCAAAGCAATATAACGATGAAGTGGGTTATGGACTATTTACCTTTTGCATGTTCAACACTTTTCATTTACATATTTAACCTTTGATATTACCTTCTAGATAAGCTCTATCTATCCGGTTCATCCACCCAACTCCTAGATTCCGCCGACATTCCTGCGATTAAAGAATGAATACTAGATTTGGTGAGAAGCTAATTCTTATTATTGAATATATCCTAAAACCAAAGAAAATTTAACAAATCATACAATTGTTTGTTAGCATAACGATGCCTCAAAAGGATCTTTCTGGGTAGACACTCAACCAAGAGAAGGATCTATCGAGAATCTTCTTATGTGGGCCCGAAATAAAAGGAATGATGTATGTGTTATTATGCATTCGTCATCTCTATATTATCTTTATAATTCACAACATTTACGAATCTAATTTATACATCTGCCGCTTTCATAATTAAGGCCAAGATTGATAATGTGCGTACTAGAAAGGGATGGAATTTCCCATTGTGCGGGGAGACAAGCTGAGAAAGGGCTACTAGAAAGAATGGAGATTTTAGTGCGAGTCATGCACAACAGAACCGATTGAATACCCTGTAATAAGGTAATGCCATATTTGCATTTATATTTTGATTGTTTGAATGTATTATATAAAATTGATCACCTTGACATTTACCATCTGTTGAATGTTTCCTTCGTGTATCGTCTTAAACTTGGTATCTCCGATGCTACCGAGCGGTATTGTGTGGTCCTTTTGATGATGCGTCCGTTGGATTGATCGGGTTCCCAGCTTGACGTTAGTGTCCGATGAGGATGAGGTGCGCTTATAAATCCCGCTTAATTACACACTATTACATCATTCCCATTACTCACGACTTAATCTCTGTGGTTCGACGATCATGCAAACTTGCCATCACCTATATCGACCTCATTGGGACAACACATGTTTGAAATCAAATCTCACGTACATGAATATGGAACATTCGAGAGTTTTACGTGTTGGGAAGTTGACCCACATAATACATCACCGAACCCACCAACAAGAACCACCGTTGATAATGAAACCGCTGTTACATGCTCATCATCCAAGTCACCCGCTCGATCGCCAACCCTCACTACACCGTCCAAGCCTGTAGAGGATAGGAAACGGAAAAGGTATTCGAAACGAAAAAAAAAAACAATACAACATGTATTTGTATAAAGTCACTTACTGATAGAATTCCATTGTTTGCAGGGTGGTTGTTGATGATTCAACTACAGAACATGAACTGCTACCGGTTAATGATGTACAAGGTGATGCGTCTGATATTGCAAGTAATACTACATCTTCAACATCCAGCCCACCGTTCAAACGGCTGATAAAGACCAACCATGCAAATGATAATAAAGATGATAGGGCAGCGATCTTAAAACCTTTGGGTGACAACAAAATATCTTTACCCTATCTATCTTACTACTACAGTACATCTAACATAATAATCATGTTCCGTTGTATGCGGTGTTGATATTGATAATTTGGGCGCGGTTGTTGAACGATAATCGCCGACATTGAGCGGGATGGGGATAACAACACCACCGTCAAGAAGAAACATAGACGGTTAGCACATATTGACTTACACTTTTTCCGCTAACCCTTTTACGTTTGCACGCATAATAACATGTTTCTCCTATATATTTTGTAAACAGGTTTGTGGTTGAAGAATCGAATGACCCCATCCAATGAGCGCCCATCAAGCCTTTATAAAACGAATGCTTTTGACAATAATAATACATTTGATAAAAACTACTCTTGGGATTTTGTTTTACTTTTGTTTTAATTGTTGTTTGGAAGACACAATAATTAGCCGTTCCATTACATTTGGTTTTGTTTTTTTTTCTGACAACATGTTTTGGTTTGCCATCAAACAAAATATTGTTTGTTTTTGTGCTAAACTCCATTTCAGGTACCTCCAAGATGAACATAATGTGGCTTTGGACAATTTCTACATGAGATCAAATAGCTATGTGTGTTAGTAATGCCAGATGACCATGAAAGCAATTGTGGTTCTTTTGATTTTTTCATCAGACATTGTCCAAGTGTAATGTTTAATGTACAAGATATTTGTTTGGGTATCTTAAAATTATTAATCCTTTTTCAATTTCTCCATCAGACATGGTTACCAGGTGTAATGTTTCATGAACAAAATAAATATGTGAATGAACCATATATTTATATTAATGAAAATAATATCTATGTCGTTTACTACTTTTCCTGTTGTATCCCCTTTTTTAATCACTCCTATAACCCTTTCATGTGATGAACATGTAACCAAACATCCAATTAATGAATCCTATTTCTGTATAATTCTCTAACTCTCCTATAGTATCCACTATTTTCATTCACTCATATAACCCTTTAAATAATTGATCAACTTAAAGTACACAACGGGTCATCTAAATTCATGAATACATGTGATTGATTCATTGTGAATACTTAATAAATAATTTTCAAACCTTGAAATTACCCAAATGTTAGGACGATGTTGTTTTAAATCTGAAATGATACAGATATTGAAGATGGTTATGTTGCTTAATGCAATCACCAAGATTGCCTAAAATTGACTTTATTATATACCTAATGAATTAAATAATGACTGTAACATTATGTTTGGTATGAATTATATGAGTTTGAAACCCTATTTCTATTTATATGTATTTATACCATCCACTACATATGTTTACTTTACATATACATTATTATTTTATACATGACAAGTGTGATATAAACTTATCTTATAAGGCAATTTTTTAAACATGTTTATTCCTATATTATTTTATAACAATTAAGAGTTTCTTACTTTCTACATATGTTATATAGATGAACCATCACGAATTTGTGTATTATACATAACAAGTTATTATTTTATATTGGAAAAAATCGGTCTCATTATTAAAGCAATAATAAGAATCATAAAACCATGAGATACTTACCATAGAAACCTCTTCATTGTTCATTACACTTATTGCATCGGTTCACCACTAGAATCCCAAGAGATGCTTTAATATACATCTTGCTTCTATATCTTTCCAAACCTCGCAAGGTTATGTGTTGCATAATTGATACATATCATCCAAATACTAAATGAATACGGTACATTTCAATTTAACAAAATACTATACCTCCCAATTATGTATATGATTAAATCCATATTTGTTTTTCCGTTCTGAGTCGAAAAATGATCATGCTCATGTTCCATCCCCGCGGACATGTTGCGTAAATCTTTCGTTATTGATTCGAAAACAATTGTCGCGAAAGTGGAATAACACAAAGCTATTGTGGTTTACTACTAAATGAAACTGTCAAATCATTTACGGTATACACCAGCCAAACATTCACTTGCATTATTATAGTGCAACATTGTTGCAACAATTGATACCTTATTCGCGTGTTCACCGTAATTTGTTAGGACAAACATCACGCTCAGGGGGTGATTTACCAGATATGACAGCGAGTCAAATGCCTTATGCTTCAAATCAACCCTTTATGTATAAAAAACGAAGATCATCAGGTGTTTAACTAACCAAATTACATTTGGCACACAATTGTTTCCGTAATAATGAATAATACCTTAATGTTATTCATACAGGGACGCTCTCACAGCGTGCAGCTAAAAAAAAGCACGGAGCCGCATATGCATCTCGCATGTAATTTCATATTTAATAATTCATGGCTTATGTTATTTGATGGATAAAATGTTGTTATTCCCAATAAAATTTACCTTTTTGGCAAGGTGTTTCGTTGTTTACCATGATATTGGGCATCCATCATTTGAGTGTCAAATTGCAAAGCGATTATGTGGTATCGGGAGAAAGCGATAAATCAAAGAGCGCCTCAACCCAACTTTTCCATTTTTGTCAAGAGGAAAACTTCTTTCCAAGATTTAATGAAACGCCTTCACCTCTTAAAGAGTTTATGGACTATAATAATCCCGCAAGTTTAAGATTCAAAGACCGATCGTGGTATATAATGGCATGTTTTGTTACACATCTTTTGGAGCAAGAATAGACCATTCAATTAACACGGGCAGGGGTCCATATACCTTTAGAGTAAATGGCCAGAGCTATCATCGAATAGGTTCTCTTCTTCCAACACAGGGAATTCAACCTAAATATGCACATCTATACTTTTTTGACACTGGAAATGAAGTGAATAACCGAATGAGAGCTTTTATAGACAAAGATGGGGGATCTGTGTTAGATCCAAGTATAGTAGGTGATCCGTGTAAAACCGCCAAGTCTAAACAGACTTAAAACGACAAGCACAAATGCAATGAAGATCGAGAATACAAGAATTCCGGTCGTTATGTCCCACCTGAGACTCAATGGTGTGCAAACACCGATTCGAGACAATAGAATGATCACTAATGATAGCGATCGAGAAAGGATTTGGATAGGATAATTACACTAAAGAAAAGTTTATAAAATAAAGCGACTTAAATACAAATTAAGAAAATTAAAAGATAAAGATATTAAATAAACGCTATCACTATATTTAAAGTGATGAACGTTTAAAACCTAAAACTTACGTTTAAATAAAAATAACGTAAACGTACAAAATAAAACGTGAGATCTAAGAAATAAAGGTCCTAAAAATATGAAAAATACATTTTTACAAACCTAATGATAAAAGAAAATTATTAGAAAAGGAAAATTATTTTTATAACTAATTAATTAATTATTATTAATTAAAACTAATTTAACTATTTAATAATACTCTAAAATAAAAGAAAATATGAAATAAGACTAGAAAAATAAAATTAAGACTTAGAAAATCTAAAATATGGTAAAACTAATTTTAAAACTGAAAATATATTTTTAGACTTTATATATATTTATTATTAATTTAAAACTATTTAAAACCAATTTAAATTATGAAAATACCAAATAAAAGGAGAAAAATAGGAAAATATTTTTATGCTTTTATATTTATCTTAAACTATTAAAATTGAAAATTATTTTTGGAACTTTTCTTAATTAAATGCAATTAAAGCTAATTAAAATGATTAAAACTACTTTTAAATAAGAAAAATACTAAACAAAGGACCAAAATTAATGAAAATTTCAGGAAAATACTAAAATCTTATTCTGAATCTATGAAAAATAAGAAATCATGGGCTTATGTGGGAGAATTGAGGGCTGCTATGTAAACTGGAAGGAAATAAGCACTTCAAATAAGGCAAATAAGCACTTCAGTGAACCAACTGATAACATGAGCTACATTATACTAAAACTACTCTGAGGCAACTATATTCACCTACTCCTAACACCTAAATAAGCAGAATACAATGATTAAGCTAAACTGATATTTAAGCAAAACAGTGATTTAGGTCCCTTCTTTCTAGCACTAGCACTGCTTATTCAATAAACTAACAGGAAAACAAAAGGTGGAAATCTCAACACAACCTAGCAAAGACTATTTGTACCAAATTACAGCTAATGAAGACCTTTATTGAAGAAATAGAGAGCAAAACAAAATGGCTATGAAGTTAACGATGCAAAGAAATGTTTCGACCCTATGTTTAAGCCCTTCTAACCGCTTATCCAATAAGCTATCGTGGAAAACTAAAATGTGGTTCTCTAGTCCACCGACAAAGAGTACTTATCCAAATTTTCACTTATATGGACTAGATTTGAAGAAATTATAGACTAAACAAAAGGTTGCATACTAATCAAGACTGGCGATGCATAAATGTAAGCAGATTGCAGCCTAATAAGCTACTTAAAAGTCGGTAAGTGAAATCCTAAGCTTGGAATCCTAAAGCTAAACTTGCAACCTCACCGAGGGGAACAGAAACCAGGCCTAAACATCGAGGATTAAGCGGATAAGTCGCTATGAAACTACCAAGTCAAAGAGCAAGTAAAAGGTTGCTGAATAACAAGTAAAGTAGTAAATTCAAGCTAACTAACAATCATAAAGTGCAAGTAAACTACAAATAACTAAACCATGATATTTTAAAAGTAAAGAAAGAGAACTTGGAACCTGATGGTGTTTATGAAAATGCAAATGAGCAGCTTGTTTGGATAAAGCACAATCGATCTTGATGATTTTGAAAACTCCAAAATTCAACTGAACACTTAAAACAATGGTATGAAATTACTTTTCAACTACTTTTTACACCAAATGAACCAGAATCAACTCTTTATCATTCATTTAAATTGCTAACTAATCTACTTCCAAACACCCCTTAAAAACTGAACATTCGCGTATTAACTTAGAAAATAAGATGTAAACTGAGATGGATGATCAAAACAATCTTAAAACTCAACTTCACGAAATCTTAAAATCATATTTAACTCAAAATCAGATTTGACTTTCACTTTTTACCCGTATTGACTTTCATTGACCATTAACTAAATTTACTTGAACTCGATATTTAAGCTTGCAAAAGCTTTGAATGGCTTAAATAAACTTAATGAAGCTTAGAATAAACCTTTAACAATCTTGGACAATAGAATTTAAAACTGAAAAGTTCAACAAGGACATGAAATTTTGAGACAAATATGGAAACTTAGATAGATAATCAAAAGTGACTTACAAAGGTTTGTAACCTTGAAATTGATACAATGAAACTGAAATTACACCATTTCCATTTAAACTAAGACAATAATTTAAAATTCGACATAAGTAAAATTTATGAAAAACTAACTACTACTCTTTACTGCTTCTTTCTTTCTCTTTTATACTCCAAGAGCTTCTCACTAGACTTCTGAGCACTTCCCACCAATATTCTGGACCATTGGATGTCTTGGGACATTTTTGACCATTGATTGAATTTTGGCGCCAAACGTGTTAGCCAGGTGTAGGGGTTGAGTGAAATGGGAGAATGAGCATTTAATGGTTTTTGGAGTTGTGATGAGGTGGGGGGACAAGGAGAGTGATATGGTGAGGAGGGGGGTTGGTTGTGTGATTGTAGCAGGGAAGCAGTTGGAAGAAGGAGGACTTTTGGCGCCTTTGTGATGTTTGACCAAGTGGGTTGACCGGGGTATTAGTTATAGGCAGGGGGTTCAAAAAGCCAAATGACAGGGGTCCAAGGTTGATTATGACAGGGGGTCAAATGGGTGCAAGGGTCCAAATTGGTATTAAAAGGTTTTAATTACTTAGGGACCTTTGTTGTAAATTCTGAATTTCAAGGGACTACTCCTGCCAATTAAGCAAAGTTTCTCCAAGGACCATAAGTGACACTCTCAAAAAGTATAAGGACCAAAATTGCCATTTTGCAATTTTCAGGGCCATTTCGCCAAATCTTAAACTCAAGGACCATTCTTGTAATTTTCTCAAAACTTTTATATTTTTCACCAAAGGACTAAATTTGACAAATTATGATTTTAAAAGGACCTTGGTGATTTTTCTTTGAAATATTGACTCGTGGACTATTTTTGACAACTTTTGAAACTTGGGGACTAAAGCGCAATTTTTGCAAATTTGATACGTTTTCATCCGATTTTGATATTTTTGCATTTAAAACACATAAAACACTTTGCTTTGTGATATTTTTATCATTTTGATGCGTTTAAGTGTTTTCGGATGATTTTGCGGTTTATATTGCACAAAATGATGAGTATTTAGACACTCATCAAGTAGGGAGCTTAATTAAAATGTTTGATCAATCAAATTCAATTGCTAAGGCATTTCGAATGGCTCGGATTGGTGCGAGAACCACAATGCACCACCTTCAACTACGGTGATAAGTGGACATACTACATCTCGGAATACAACGCACCAACCGTGGCGAAATAGCGACTCTAATTACTAATGACTTTGGTGATGGTATTCCTACAAGAGATATTATTGTAACTACTGTGGATGAAGGTTTGAAACGATTTGAGTTGCATTCGTAATACATGTCACTTCAATATCCATTGTTATTCTATATGGGGAAGAAGGATTTCATGAAAAGATACCATATTACAACAACATGTCTAGACGCAAGACCAAAAGGGCTTTTGTCACAATGAAAGAATACTATTCATATATCATACAACAATAAATAACCAAGGTACTACATCGCTTAGAGGTGGGCGATTATTCCAACAATACTTGGTGGATTCATATCGCTATTGAAGAACAGAGGCTAAAATGGACCGTAAAAATAAAGATACGTTACGCGTTGATCTATATCATAATGTTTGTGACTGTAACAAGGGGATACAAGTGCAGCAGGACTGGGAAACGAATCGCTCGCCAAAAGTTTTATAGGCGGTCCAAGGTATATGATGCAAAACTACCAGATGCATGGCTATATGCCTGGACGATAGGAATCCGCACTGCTCATCACGTTCATCGCTAATCCAAATGGCCCGAGATTGCGAAATGCTAAAACACGTCCGGGCCAAAAGTACATGACCGCCCGTAGTGGCAACACGTGTGTTCAAGATTAAACTTCTCGAATCATAAACGACCTTACAAAATTCATATTTTGGCAAGTCACGAGGAGGTAAACAAAATTAACCCATACTTTTAATCATTTCTTGCTTTATATATACATTGTGTATTATCTTATGTTTGTTTACGATTATATTTCGCTTGTGTATGTCATAGAATTTCAAAAGCGTGGTGCCACATGTTCATATCCCACGTGGCTAGAAGAAGAATTGAAATGCAAAACCCCAACCCGTATAAATGATATAATTACATTGAGATACCATGTCGAATCAATGATCCGGATGGGTATAAAGTAGTGGTGAGTTTATGTTACATGGACCTTGCGGTAAAGATGAAAAAAAGCCCCATGTACAACTCGAGGGTAAGTGCTCAAAACATTTTCCTAAACCTTTTGTGGTTGAAACAATTGTTGATAATGATGGTTATGCTATTTATCGCGGAGGAATAATAACGCCACCATATAAAAGGGAAATTCAAATACGATAATGATATGTGGTGCCTCACAACCGTTATCTCCTCATGAAATACCAGCCCACATTAACGTGGAATGGTGCAATGAGATCAAAGCAATTAAGTACTTATTCAAGTACTTAAATAAAGGTCCCGATAGAGCCACAATTGTTATACAAGAGAATGTAAAAAATGATGGTGATACAGCAAATGTACAAGTTTTGGAGGTTGACGAAATAAAGAACTATTTGAATTGTCGTTTTTTAGCTCCATGTGAGGCGGTGTGGCGTTTGTTTTCATACGACATACATTTCTCATATCCGTCAGTTATGAAGCTGAATTACCACTTGCCGAATCAGCACGCAATCACACTACGTGACTCGGAAAGCTTGCCCGCCTAATTCAAGAGAAGGTATCGACATGACCATGTTCACCGATTGGTTTGAATTAAACAAGCGTGATACAAATGCTAATCAAGATATCGATGTCTTGAGATACCTACACATTACGTGTGGCATGAGAAAGACAAACTATGGAAAAACGCAAATTGCAAAAATGCATCGGGCGGATTGTTTACTCGCACCCGGCGTCTGGAGACCGATATTATCTTAGAATGTTGTTGAACATTGCAAGAGGTCCTGATTCTTGGGAAAAACTCATGACTGTTCACGACAAACTATGTTCGACTTTCAAGGAGGCATGTTTTGTGTATGGCCTCTTAAATGATGACACGGAATGGACATATGCTATATCAGAAGCAAGTGTATGGATGTTTGGACCACACTTACGTGACATATTTGTAACAATTTTAATATTTTGCGATGTTAGCAGACCTTTAAAATTTTGGGAAGAAAATTGGAAGTTTCTATCAGAAGATCTTCTACACAAGAATAGGAAAATGTTCAATTATCCCGACTTGGAGTTGACGGACGAGCAACTAAAGAACTATTGTTTGATAGAGATCCAAGAGTTATTAAATAGAAATGGTAGATCTTTATCCAATTCCAAGACCTACCGATTGCGACCCAGGTTACTAACCAACATGGACAATCGTCTCATATGTGAGGTGTTGAATTATGACATGAAGCAGTAAGATTGAACATCGAAACTTCATTCATTGTTAAACTCGAACAACGCTTAATCTATGAAGAGGTGATTGAATCATCCATGGTAAAAAGGGAATTTTTATCAGATACGGTCCAAAGTGAACCGGAAAGACGTTTTATACAAGAGTATCATCTCAAGATTAAGATCGGAACGCATGATAGTGCTCATTGTTGCATCTTCGGTATAAATTTATACTATGTTTTAAACAGCTTAACTATTTTAAAATGGATAAAAATTTGTTACCGATTAACACTTTCAATTTGGGTAGGAATAGCTTCATTGTTACTACCAGTGGGAGAACCAAGATAGCCGCTTTGTTATACCGCTTGAATTATTAGAGAACAAGACATGCGGCATAAAACAAAATACACATATGGTCAACTCATACAGAAGTTAAACTTATTATATGGGATGAAGCTCAGATGACTCAAAAATATGCTTTTGAAGCATTGGATAAGACGCCAAGGATATTTTAGGATATCATGATCCCGACGGTAGGAATCGAATATTTGGAGGAGTGACGGTCTTGCTTGGAGGTGACTTTCGACAAGTTTTGCCGCTTATACCAAAAGGAAGCGTAGACATTGTTCAATCGTCGTAAACCAATCGAACTATGGAAGCATTGCAAAGTATTTAGACTTACACGTAGCATGCGTGTCAACGAATATCTTGAGAATGGGCAGCTTGATACCGAAACAAGATTTCAATAGATGGGTTTTGGCCATGGGGGATGGAAGCGTCGGCAAAATGCAAAGAAGGAGAGGAAGACCCAAGTTGGATTGACATTCACGAAATGTTCCTAATTAAATCGTGGGATTGTCCAATAAAACAGTTGTCACGAGACATACCACGATTTTACAACGAGGCAAACCGACGATGTGTACCTCAAAGAAAGGGCAATACTAACTCCTCGGAATGATGACCGATGACATCAATGAGTACATGTTTAAACAGATTATCGGGGAATCATTACATACAACAATAGCGGATGAGATTTGCAAAGCATCTACAGATAGCCTAGAACAACACGAACACTATCCGATTGAATTTCTTAATTCCTTAAATTTCCCCGGTATGCCCCCACATGCTCTTCACTTAAAAAAGGAATTGCCAATTATGCTATTGCGGAACATCAATCCAACCAAAGGGTTGTGTAATGGAACAAGGTTGCTCATCACAGATCTAGGCCAGTTTGTTATTCACGCTAAGGTGCTTACAGGTTCAAATATAGGGGATAACGTTGTTATACACAGGATTATACTGACATCAACGCAATCCAAGTGGCCATTTATTCTAAAACGGCGACAATTCCCTCATAAGACCATGTTATGCAATGACAATTAACAAAAGTCGTGGTCAATCACTTAATTACGTTGGCCTCTATATGCCTACTCCGTATTCACCATGGTCGCCTTTTATGTGGCGCTATCTAGAGTTACCACCGATGACCTTAAGATACTAATGGTTGAAGACAAGGACCCGAGCTTAAGAATTGCACGCGTAACATTGTTTTCAAAGAAACATTCAAGAACCTAACGTAGGAACTATATGCGATGTTCAAACAATAGTTATTTATTATTACTTGGTTGTTTGCCACAAACACTCATAATGCATCGATCCATGATATTGTTCCAACTCTTAACATGTATTCATACCGCACTACGGTTACTCTTTAATCAAATAACCACAAACCGTAGTAGGTACGACTTAACTATACTGACTTAAAAAAATTACTATGATACACTTAGACTCAAAAGTTAAACACACCAAACTGTACTCAGAAAGCCAACCACCTTCAAACACAAATAACCACCAATAATACAAAACCAACTTCTCAATCCCTCAATCTACTCATCGCCATAAACTAAGACAAACAGAACGCACACCCAAGATTAACAAGACTCAGCCGAGAGAATTGGGTGTGACCAGAGCAGGTATTCACACCTCTCAAGGAGGCGGATCAAGAAGTTAGTCACACCGTTTGCACCCTCTCGACCAAAGAAAAGTTGATCTTAAAGGAAATAACCTAAACTTACCGTGCTATAAAGAAACCAACCACCTTCAAACACAAATAACCACCAATAATTTAACACCAACTTTTCAATCCCTCAGCCTACTCATTGCCGTAAACTAAGACAATAGCTAAACAACCACAATTAATGGATTAAGCAACACACACCCAAGATTAACAAGACTCGGTTAAGAGAATTGGGTGTGACCAGAGTGTATTCACACCTCTCAAGGAGGCGGATCAAGAAGTTAGTCACACCGTTTGCACCTCTCGACCAAAGAAAAGTTAATCTTAAAGGAAATAACGTAAACTTACATTGTCAGAAGATAAATGCGAAACGAGGCACAACACTCTTAGTTAAGAGATATTGATTAAAGAATGTGCCAAAATGAATAGCCTCCGATCCAAGAGGGTCTCAACAAACAAATTTTAATCACCAATAACCCATTTAACCTACACAACGATTACACCAATCACCACCGCGATCACCACAACCCTCCTCATCACCACCATAATCTCCATCGCTTCGCCGTGATTATTATTCCCATCCAAGATAACGCCACCACACACCACCATCATTCATCACGCGACACCACTAACTAAGCTAAAACACCCCACCATCATCCTCATTTCCTCGGATGCTTACCGGTTTAAGTTTAAGTTTCTTCCTCAGATATTACAATTAAAATTGTCACATAAGGAGCTTAAAATCAAGTCAACAAATTTTCTAATAACCAAAACTTAACTATAAACCTTAAAACAACCAAAATTTCACCGAGAAAATCATACTCATTCTTAACACATAATTGGACTTTCAAAATATTAATTGTAAATGGTTTTGAACATTATAAGATTCGTTAAAACAACAATCCAAAGTGATAAAGAAATTAATGTTCTTTGTTTCAAGATACCATCATCATCCTAAACACTATACATAAAAACTTCAAACTCTTAGAAATTTCTACCGATAAGTAAAACATATGTTTATTTGTTCAATTTAATCGAAACAAAAATAACCCCATATCATTCTTAAATCAATAAACATCATAAACCAAGTAACACTCAATAAATTCAAACATTTAAATATGCACGCTTAATTTGATCATAATGAAATCGAATACGAAATATTGGAATCAATCGATGATAATCGATCCTTTATCATAACCCTCAAAAAAAATATATCGATTACTATAAATCTTGATCAATTTGGCCTTATATTAAAAACCCTAAATATGTTATTTAGGCGTTATTCGGTAGTTTTACCAAGTGTGAGAGAAAAAGTCAACAGGGTTATACTTTACCCTTTTTAATGTATATTAAAACAAATTAATAATAATAAAATGAAAATACTTAAACATAATCTGATTATAACATAAACATAACTGATCATAGATCAGTTCCTTCCATTAACAAAGTTAAACAACTTACATACCCATCGTTGACATAAAACCTAACTTAACCCAACAAACTACATACATCAAAAGACAACAGAAACTACCAACATGCCCTAATCTTCATCATCAGAACTTTCAGCTTCATCCAGCTTCTCCAAAAGCTCCTCCTTCTCCAACAAGCTTTGACGACACAAAACAAGCAATTGAGCCAACAGATCAAGTTTCCTGCGATCCTTCAGTTGTATTTCAAGGATAGCATCATGACCAGTTGCTGCCACGTCATTGAAACGAGAAAAAGTGATAGCCGTCTCATTGATTGTCTGCTCCTGTTTGTCAATCACTGCCCTTAACTGACTGCTCTCCTCCCCAATACGAGCAATAAAACCTTCCTCCTCTGCTTTAGCGTGAGTTATCAGTAGCCTGAAAGCATCAACAAGTTTTCGAGTTTGAATGAGAGATTTCAATTCATCGAGATTTGGTGTGGTTGACATTTTGATTTTAGAGTTACTGTGGATAGAGTTGTGTGTTAAAATTAGGGTTAGATAGTAATTGATCTTCGATTATATATACAGAAAATTGTGTGGTCATTATAATTAAGGTGGGTATACAAGAATTTGCAAATAAAACAACACAAACACAATAATTAACGTCAGAATAAGAAGTTGAAAAAAAACAACACAAAGACATTTGAAGAGGCATTGGATCATTTAATTTGGGTGTTCTTGGAGACTTTGAAGTTTCCATGCATAAATGAGAAATGCAAGATTTAGGAAGATGTCCAACATTGCAACATAACCCCCTCAATTATACATTTGATATAAAACAAACCCTGCATACACAATGCATTGCAATTAACGTCTTAACCTTAAAATCCATGCTTATAATTTATAAATCTTCGTTAATTAAAAATTTCGTAATAAAGAAAACAAGCAAAAACACTAAACATTTTAATACCATCAAAGATATCTAAATAAAATTTACTAATTAAACTCATTCATTTTTTTAGCATTTGACTCTTCCTCACGAACACCGTCTTTAGCTTTCCAAAACAAAGTAACTAATTTTTCAAGCATTACACGATGCCTCTCTTGCGTCTTTCTCAAAGCATCGATCGAATCTAAAGCTACGCCACGATGACCTAACGCTTCCATGTTCAAAATCATCGTGTTGATTTTAGCCATTACACGCCTCAAATGATGACAACAATCAAAAGCAACTTTGATAATGCATCATCTTCACATGCTCTGCACAAACCACAAACGATACAATCATGCAATTTTGATGATCCCGAAATATTCATCAAATTCTCTAACAACTCAAAATTTGCCATTGAAGAGTACAAATAGTTATATAATTCCTAATAACAAAAGACACAAATAAATAAGAAACAAAACACTTATGTAACTTACTCAAATTAAAATACTACATATGAAAAGACTATGTTAATAAAACTTTTAATGGAAATAAAGTAATGTAAATACAAAAGTAATTATAACATTATTAGGCATCTAAGTATATATATTCCACAAAGATAATATAAACTAAAATAATGATAACATTATTAGCAATCTAAATAATAAATAAAATGCAAATTATCTAACATGTATCTAAATACCATCATATACAACATTATTGGTAAAAACATGAACCCTCAACCACTATACCGGGCATCGCACGGGTTGAATGAAGCCTCGTATTATGTATTCATCATCGTATGCTTTTATTACTTCTAAATGATTATTTTTATACTTTCAATTAACATCCTAGAAATAAATAAGTTAATAAAGTGTAACCGAAATTCATCTAAATTATATTCATTGGGCCTTCTTATGAGTAGTGTTGTGGGTTTTTTTTTAGCCGGGCCCCTTGGGTTAGTTTCTTTACACTACCCGACCCATTCCTTATTCATCTTGACTCACACCATATGTTTACCTTTTAGATCCGATCGGGTGTTCCTCCAGAAAATTATCCAGCGATTTTTTGATCCGAAGAAAATGAATTTCGTTGTTGCTACAGCCGATTGTGAGAGGGCTACAGTTCGTCGTACCATCAATCCTTTTTTTATCCTTTTGTGGATGAGTTTTTGCCATTTGTTCAGTGCTACAGGTCTACCATTTTTTTGCTCTACATATTTTTTTGCTGCTTCATATATTGTATAATTGCTCTAATTAAAGTTAGGTGGATCAATTATTTGTCTTCAAAAAAACCTTCAGCAACTTTACTGTTTTCGACAATTGATACTAGGTTTGATTTTTTTCCTTTAATTTTGTGCCGTTTTGTTTTAGATTTATGGTGGGTTTCATTGATCTTTTCGATTTAGTTGGCTGGTTGTTGTTGGGTTAGTTAAATGGTGATTATGTTGCTTTATGTTAGGTGCCTTTATTCTAGGTTTGTTATGTTTAGTTGTTAGAGTAATTAAATGTTGGTTGTCGTAATTTGGATGTTAGTTAGCCTTAGATGCTAGGGACACTAAATATATGCAGATTTGGGGTTGCAGTTTAGTTTTACAGGTGCTTGCAATTGAATGTTACCTACATTAAATACTGTGTACCTTTTTGTTAGGTGGTTGTATTAACTTCTGTTTTAGGCCTAATTTTTTTATTTATTTGTTATTTTTTTTTGTTGGATCATAAGTGTTGACTTTGTTCCATTTTTTTGTTTGCACCTTTTTCTCATCTTCTGTGTTTGCAAAATATCACCTGCTAATTCTTTTGTTGCTCACCATAACTATTTCAAAAATGTTGATAGTTCTACTTTGTTTGGTTTGTGATGTCTTTGTTATTGGTTTGCGTATTATTTTTTATAACTATGAACCCAAAAATGATCCCTGACTCTCAAAACATTCACGACCGGGCATGTGAAAACCTGATACAAAACAATGTTGCAAATATACATGGGTTTACCGGATGTGGAATGCGTGAGATCATTGCACCGATTGTGTCCACCTGTCAACCGTATGCGTCTCAGTCTTTGGCTGCACCAAACCGTCGTTGTGGCAAAGGTAGGCTGTCTATTTTGTTATTTGTTGTCCATTGAGTTACGCTTATTGTCATGTTTACTCTCAAAACATTCATACAGTTATGTTGCTTTTTTGTTTGTAGATATTGTTTAGGAGCAAGACGTACACATTACCGGCCAACGGATGCCTTTATATTATAGTGGTCATATGGGAGGAGCATGTGCACCAATGGGTGGTTCTTTGGGAGTAAATTACAACATTGCAAACAATTTGGAATCACATTTGCCACATTCTCCTTTAAAAAACCGTGGTGATAGGCCAGTTGATGAAATGCCTGAATCTGTAACCGAAGGTAAAGTCATGGAATATAGTTTAAGGAAACTACCTACTGGTTCCTTTTTTTATATATATTTAAGTTGTTTGCGTGCAAAGTTGAATACAAATTTTCCCAGTGTTTTGGTCGCCACTGTAGGGTTATCTGCTTATGAGCATGGTCAATCAAATACGACTCATCATATGAACTGCTTCAGAGGAGGTGTAGGAATAAGCAAAAGTTCTTATAAGCTTCCCAGCATTGGTGTTCAACACCGTTATGCAGTACCCGACTGTCAATCTGATTCAGCCAGTCGTGTGGCCATTTTTGGTCAGCAATCTGCTTCCTACGCAGCTAAAGGTTCTCTCATGTTTTTAGGTTTTACAAAACACTTTAGAATGATTAAATTAGATTCTCATGGTATTTTTTAAACCGGACCAGGTTCAACTGCACATGATGCCAGATGTTCACAAGAAACTCGAGGAAGAGGAAAGCCGAGAAAACAGACGGCCAACAAAGAAGTTCACCTTGCCGGTTCATCCAATTATGTGCACACCGTTGGTCAGCCAATCACTCCTAATAAGATGGAAGTGAACAAAGGTACTCTGATGTATTTTCTTTTTACACAACAGTTTAGAATAATTGGATCAGTTTCTCATGATATTTTTTAAATCGGAGTAGGATTGACTACAGATGATGCCGGATTTTCACAGCAACCTCGAAAGAGAGGCAGGCCGAGAAAACAGACGGCCAACAATGTCACACCCCAAATTACTGCTTTGCGTGGAATGGAATTCACGGGATTGATCATCATAGCATCACGATTCTAGATATATTGAACGACCTAAAGTGTCGTTTGGAAAACACATCGCTTGATTTAATAAAACAATCGAGTTTACAAAGATAGGTCCCAAATGGAAGTCAACATATGCGGAATTAAGTTTGTTACAAGTCAAACGATGTTTTAAAGTTCATAAAACCCAGTGAGACGCGTCGACACCGCGACTCTATGATAAGTCCACATGCATGCCATGAAGTGAATGCCTTAGATACGAGATAAAACATGCTAAAAGTGTCAACACAATGGTTGAGTGAGTTCATAGAGTTTGGTCAACAAGTAAAGCTTTTAAAGAGCGTTCATGCAACAAAGGAAAAGTTTTTGGTCATTTAGAATAGTCCACAAAGCAAAGGCATTGTAAATCCACTCAGTTCCAAGTTCCGCCCATACAAAACTTGCAACCTGTGTGTTCACAACCCATTGCCAAAATATGTCTAGTAGTTAAGCATACGTTGTCCTAATTGTTCATAGTATAGCACCACGTATATAATAATTCAGGGATGCTCCGAACATGGGAGACTTTGCACCGCTCCAACAAGGGAGACTCTTTGTCACCGACCACCTAGGCGAGAATTATTGAGAACGCCCACCAATAAGGCGAGACTTTGCACACCCACCGATAAGGCGAGAATTATTGAGAACGCTCCACCAATAAGGCGAGACTTAGATTGAAAATGCTCCGTTCCCATAGGGAGACATTCTGCTCTGCACCGGGAGGCTTTAATTTGCTCCGAACAAGGGAGACTTAGATTGAAAATGCTCCGTTCCCATAGGGAGACATTCTGCTCCGGACCGGGGAGGCTTTATAGTGATGCTCCGAACATGGGAGACTTTATAGTGATGCTCCGAACATGGGAGACTTTAGGTCAAGGTCAACACGTCCGGTTTAATAAGTTCATACAAGTCATAAGTTTATAATTAAGTTCAAGAGTTCCGTTCAAAAGTTCGTAATTAAGTTCAAAGATTTAAGTCGAGTTCAAAAGTTCAAAACAACAAAGAGCTCGAATAATATCAAAAGGTTCAAGATAGTCGAGCGTTCAAAATCACGTCAAACCAGTTTAAAATATATCAAAGGGTCCTTGTACAAGTTAAAGAGTTTAACTATATGTCAAAAGGTTCATATCAAGTCCAAAGTGCTCACTTATATGTTAAAGGGGTCCCAATCAATTTAAAAGAGCTCAAATATACATGTCGAAGGGTTCAAAATCAAGGAAAGTGTTTCAACTAATAGCATTCATAACATAGTGATCAATTTAGTTCGGCATAATCTACTTACAGCACATAGAGTGAAACAAAAGATATTTAAGTTCATATAAATGTAAAGTAAAAGCAAGTGGTTGAGCATGTATCTCCCAAGAGTTTATAAAACAATTAAACGAGTAAAAGTGGGGCTACGAACTCACCTGGTGCAATGTTTATGATGACAAAGTGGATGCACAGAAATGAGACGCAACTCTCTAACCGCGACCTATTATGAATGATATGATTTAATATAAGTCATGAAACAATGTCGTGCATGCAAACTAATATGATATCCATACCACTTGTGCATTTTTGAAAATAAAGTTTATCGTCAAAATATACGTTTATGACATCTCGTCATGTTGTAAAATACTTTACAAGTACTTACGTCGAAATGATTTCCTACGATAGTCATTTAGTGATTTATTATGAAATTATAACTTTTCGTCGTAAAATAATGTCATTTGACAATTTCATGAAAGTGACTAAATGGCCTTGAAAAGCTAGTCGTAAAATGGTGCACATCGAGTGTTAAGAAACAAACTCAACGGTTTTGGATAGCTTGTATCATTATCTCAAAGTTTTAGCATTTAAGTTTTTATCATAGATGTCTCGATCATGGAGAAAAATATAGGTAAAGTATGGTACTTGTGTCCAAAATATTGTTTAAGGGTGGTTTTCGGCAAAGTTTAAGTGACCGCATTTTATTCATTACAACTCCGCTTGACGAACGGTTGGACATTTTGGAAAATATGCTAGGCGAACTTACTTTTACTAGAAGACATCATTTTGTAAAAAGTACTACATCCATGTTAAAAACGACCCTCAACATGGTCCCTCGTGGCCGTAATATTTGTCTAATAGAAATATATTAGTTTTTCTTATATAATATAGTTACGGCAACTTTGTTTAAACGCGTGTAATTTAATCGTTACAAGTCCGTTTTCTACGTATTCTATATCCTTAACTTCGTATCAAAGTATACTAATATATTTTTGATAAGTCGACACATTTCATAACGCCTAAGCCTCATTTTTGACTCGTATAAAATGGAAGTAACATGCTGAATTTTCTGATTTTTATAGGTTTCGTCGTCTAACTTGAAAATATCATATGTTTTTCGTTATAACTCCGTTTTAACCCGTTCAAGCGGCCACGTTTTCGTTTTAAAGTATATTTTCCAAATATCTAGCCCAAAAATTTTTACAATCTGTCTAGAATTCCAGAATTCAAAAATATGATCAGACCTTTAAATAAAGTTGTCGAAATGAGTTTTTCTCGCGCAAAACCTAGTCTAACCAATTCAAACCAATGCCGAAGCTATTCTAATCCTACCATACACCTTCTTAGGGTGTCATGGGTTCCTAGACATCACCAAAAGTGATATGTTTCAAGGGATTAATTATAGGATAATTATAACTAATAATATGTAATAAAACATTAAAAGTGGTATAGACTCATATGTAACATGCATGTTTTCTTGCAAAAATGATGAAATAACATAAAGATGAACATGAAAGAGTTATGAAGATCATGAAATGCTTACTTGAATGTTTATGAATTTTTGAGCAAGGTATGCTTAATAATCTTGAGGTTTTTATTTCAAAACCTTAACATAGATCACTAGTAGGACATGATAATCACTTGAACTAGAAAATTTTATGGATCTTCTTGGTGTTCTTTGTATGGCCGGTTCTCAAGGGTAAATGGGAGAGAGTTTCACCTAGATTTTCACCTTAAATTATGTATTGTATGTGTAGTTTATTTTATATATTAAACATAATTAATATCTTTATGTACATAAGATATTTGTACTCAAAAGTGGTATGAGTCACCATAATATGTCGACACACATATGAAATCAAAAGACTTGATGCATTTAGTAATAATTAAGTGTATTAATGTAGAGTAAATGTGTAGTTAATTAAGGATAATTAGTAACTTGTGAAAAATAGTTAAGCTTTTAGGGTAGCGATAGCTAAAAATAAATTTTAACGGAACAAAATAAAATGTGTTGAAGTCATAAAAATTATAAAAGATACATTTCTTACAAGAATTGAGTGAATAAATATTTATCGAGTTGATTTTACGAAAACCGTCGTAATTATATAAATATAACGATTTATATACAAAATAAATTGAAAACATCGGGTAAACTAATAATATAATTTTTATAGTCTTAAAATGAGTATAAAATATATCGGATAATTTTGGAAGTATCGGATCAAATGTTCAAAATAATTAATTACGCGATAGCGTTTATTTAATAGGAAACTATCGTTAATGAAATATAAATTTTCTCCGGAATAA
Organism: Chrysanthemum lavandulifolium; assembly: GCA_022545495.1. Taxonomy (NCBI): domain Eukaryota; kingdom Viridiplantae; phylum Streptophyta; class Magnoliopsida; order Asterales; family Asteraceae; genus Chrysanthemum; species Chrysanthemum lavandulifolium. Next base: position 219,156,494 of record CM040239.1, on the reverse strand, counting down.
ATAGTGTTTCGTGAATAGTAAAATTTGAAAAATGACCGAAAATTGAGAATTGTGACAAACAAGCAGGTTGACCTGGGTGGTTCAGATGATCAGGTGGGCGGTTCATCCAATTATGTGCACACCTTTGGTCAGCCAATGACTCCTAATAAGATGGAAGCGAACAAAGGTACTCTGTTGTATTTTCTTTTTACACAACACTTTAGAATAATTAGATTAGATTCTCATGAAATTTTTTAAATCAGAGTAGGAATGGCTACAGATGATGCCGGATTTTCACAGTAACCTCGAAAGAGAGGCAGGCCGAGAAAACAGACGGCCAGCAAGCAGGTTGACCCGGGTGGTTCAGATGGTCAGGTGGCCGGTTCATCCAATTATGTGCACACCGTTGGTCAGCCAATGACTCCTAATAAGATCGAAGCGAGCAAAGGTACTCTGCTGTATTTTCTTTTTACACAACACTTTAGAATGATTAGATCAGATTCTCATGATTTTTAAATCGGGCTAGGATTTACTACACATGATGTCGGATGTTCACAGCAACCTCGAAGGAGAGGCAGGCCGACAAAACAGATGCTCAGCAAACAGGTTAACCTGGGTGGTTCAGATGCTTAGGTGGCTAGTTCATCCAGTTATGTGCATACTATTGGTCAGCCAATGACTACTAATATGATAGAAGTGACGAAAGGTACACTCATGTATTTTTTTTACGTAGCACTTTAGAATGATTATATTATATTTTCATGAGATTTTTTAAACCGGAATAGGATTGACTACACATGATGCCGATGTTCACAAGCAACCTCGAATGAGAGGCAGGCCGACAAAACAGATGGCCAGCAAACAGGTTGAACTTGGTGGTTCATCCAATTATATGCGCGACATTGGTCAGCCAATGAGTCCTGAAATCATGGAAGGTGACTTCTCTTCTTATCTCATAAAATGCAGTTTTTTGTTGCTTGCTATGTAATATTGAATTAGAGTTTCATAGTATCCTTTGGTGTCAACAGGATTACCTACACACAATATTGGTCCTTCAAAACAGAGTGGGAAGAGAAAAAAGCCAGCCAATGACATGGCTAGAAGCTATGTGCAGGCCGCTCATTTACATAATGTTGTGCAGACCGGCACGGGCCAGCTGACTTTACATGTCGCTAGAGGTCATTAGCTGTCTCTTATTTTGCCAAAAAAATGTTTTTGATCCTACCTGTTTTAGTCCAGTACTGACTTTGAATTTTATGTGTTACTCTTCCAACAACCATACCAAATGTCCATGATCATGTTGCAATGGTGTTGCATCTACTGCTTGGTGTTCGACACAAAATCGGGGAAGAAAAAGACGCCGAGATCAGCCCTCCACATCATGCATGCACCAATCAAATTCAGATACTCATGTTTATACCATTGGTTAACCCATGAATACTCATGCAAGTGAAAGTGAGTTTTTTGGGTTTTCCCTTTTACAATGCATTTTGTAGATCTAAAAATCGCTTAAACTTTTGTCCTGTTTTCTTTCGGTAGCAGCGATAGGTGTGAATGACAATAGCCAGACAAGTGTTGCACAAAATGTTATCCATCAGTCACAAGGCCAAAAAATAACTAGGAGCTCATGTCAACCCTATAAAAGGTCTAAACGTCAGCGTTTTCTTATGAGTAGTTTCCATCATGACACGGATAATGGATCATGCAACATTGATGAAGAATCGTCTTCTCATACAACACAAGGTTGCTTCTTTTTGTGATTTTTTTTAACATGCTTTATCTTTTTTCCAAACATATATTCTCAAAGCTTTGAATTAATGATGGTTCTTAATCAATGTAGATACATCATATGCATATGATGATTTAGGAGACTGTACTGAGCGGTGCTATCATTGTAACGCTATTTTTTGGCCTGGGGAAGAGCTTATAGGCCATCGGTTTAGAAATGCTTTACCTCAATACCATTTATGTTGTGGAGGCGGTAGAATATTTATGCAGCCAGAAGCAGAGCCGCCTCATTATATCAAGCAGCTGCTTGGGCAAAGAGCCGTTATGGAAAATATCCGAACCTTCAATCAGATGTTTGCAATGACTTCCTTTGGTGCAAACGTTGACAACACAATCAATAATGTTGGAGGCCCATATATTTTCAAAGTTTCGGGCCAAATATACCATCGAATTGGGTCGCTTTGTCCAACTAATGATGACCCAAAATTTTTACAACTCTATATCTATGACACGCAGAATGAGGTCGATCATAGGTTGAGCCATTTTTCAAATTCAGATGGCACTGATTTGGATCCACAGATCATGGAAGGGCTCATTCACTTTTTAGATGCTCGCAATGAGTTGGTACAGATATTCAGAACTGCACGCGACAAATGTGCTCAACATGATGTCCCAGAATTTAAAGTGAGGCTTTACAGTGGTGAAGGGCCCCGTTGTTATGAGCTTCCAGCATCGCAGACTCTTGGCGCCATTGTCTTTGACAGTGGCCCAGAAAGAGAATCGAATTATGATGTTATACTAGAATACAAAGACGGTCCGGTAAAGAGAATCAACAAAATTCATAAGTCATACATGTCGTTACAGTTTCCATTGATTTTCATCTATGGTTAGCCAGGGTATCATACAAAGTTAAAGTTAAGAACAACAGATCTAGACGATGAGCCAAGACGTGTTTCAATGAATGCATTCTACACATACCAGCTGCACCCAAGACACGACAATTATAATCTGCTTTTTCGAACTGGCAGGCTTTTTTAGCAGTATGTCGTCGGGGTATATTGTTGTATAGAATAGAATAGGATGGATTTTTATAGAACACATCAGAAGGATATTCGAGGAGACTATTTTTCAGGCCTGTATGATGTAGTTTCAAGAGGAGATCGTGAAGGGTCAAAGGAAGGTTCACGAATTATATTACCTTCCTCATTTACGGGAGGTCCAAGATATATGTACAGCCATTACCTGGATGCATTGGCGATTTGCAGGGTGCTTGGTAATCCAAGCTTTTTTATAACATTTGTGGAAAACTAGAAGGGGGTTGAATAATTTTACCAATTAAAACTTCATTTTAAAATATTTAGATCGACTTATGTCAATCTATTTAGATGTGTATGTTGGACGTTGATAGATAGATATATAAAAGTGTAATGAAAGATAAAGAGTAAGAAGCACATAACCACGACACGAGTATTTATAGTGGTTCAGCTACAAGGACACCTTCCTTGCCCTACTTCACTCCCCGAGTCACCTACTCGAGAGTTCGTAATCACTACACGACACCAACTCCTTATGGCGGAGGAGCCTTCACAACGTCGCCTACTCTTTTTCCGGTACTAGGCTAACCACCGGGTTCTTTCACCAAGGTGAACCACACCTATCACAACGTCGCTTACCCTTTATCCGGTACTAGGCTAAGTACCGAGTTCCATTACAATGGAGGAACTACTACCCAACACTACACAACACCTAATCCCAAAGGAGACCCACTCCTTATTACAACACCATCAAGGATATCAACATCCTTGGAAACAAACTATCACTATTTGTATAACGATGCACCTCATCGATTATACAACCTTGGCATTCTTTGCTAATGCCACTTGATTTGATTTCTAGGCATCTTTCACCAATTCCCTTGACACAAACGCTTGGCACCTTTCACTAATGCCTTCATCTTGACACCTTTAGCATTCTTCACTAATGCTTTTGACACGGACGTTAAGCACCTTTCACTAATGCTTTCGTCTTGGCTCTTTCGGCATCCTTCACTAATGCCTTCGACACAACACTTCTATGGAGGAAGAAAGAACTATCAACAAGAGAACCTCAGTAGTCTTGATGATGATGAAGCATGGCAACTAATGGACTTGAGCTTGCTCGACTTCAAGAAGTGGTGATCTCGCCTTTAAGAGGAACCTATAGAATCACACAAAAACAAAAGACAAACTACATAGAAAGATCCATTAGGATCAGTGGTTAGAGAGTTACAATACTTGGGGAAAGTATGTGTGGGAGTGGCAACCCAAAAGGAAGAAATGGCTCACTATTTATGAAGGAGAAACACCTATTGTTCCACGGATCCCTTGGATCCCACCCTCAAGGGATCCGTCTAGTGTAATGTTAGGGATCCGTGGGACGCTCCTCTTTGCCCATGGGTATTTTGGTTATGGGTCATGGGTCATGGGTTAAGGAAAAACTAAAATTCGTAAATGTTTGAATTGGAGTTTTTACTCTCTTCTCCCCCTTTTTGTTGAAACAAAAAGAGCGTCGAAAAGAAACTAACACAATGTTTTAAGAAAAAACATGTAAAAGAAAAATATAGAGAGCAAGTGACGGAAGAGTTCTCGCCTTAACTCCCCTTTACGAGTCCATCCCTTTGTGAGGCGTCAAGTAAATAAAACTACTAAGTTAATGTATTGCAACTATGGTTGCAAATGGTTTCGTCGTGGTGGCGATAACGCTTCCCTTAATGATTGCAACTTTGCAAGGGACGTGACGAATGTAATCCATATGAGGATTATATTGCAAATGGTTTTGCAATGTATGGTTTGACACAAAGCTCCCCCAGCTTAAGGTGTCAAGGTCTTCATGTGTATTTTGAAAATCTACAAAATAAAGGTTAGAAAACAAGTATATAGTGCATAATTTCCGCAAATAAGACTCAAGTTAGTAGAAAATTGGTCTTCACATTTGCATCGATTCCACGGCCCTCCTGAGGGATCCGTCTAAACAATTCGTGGATCCGTCTATCGATGACGTATACGGCAATGATGATATAACAAATAATGTAAACATCAAAGTGAGATATGTATTCAAGCAACACACATAATCTTCAAAGCAATATGGCATATAAACTATCATTCAATAAAACATAAGAGATAATCAACAAATCTCTAAAAATAAGAGAATGACTTAGCCATGTAGTACATATTTCTACTAATAAGTGACTAAAACTTATGAAGCAACAATGTGCTTAAGTCTAAGGACGAGTCGACTTGTTGATTTGGTCCAATCTTTTAAGAAGATGATTAAACATGAAATGCAACTGATAACGCTACACGCGTCGTTCGGGGTCAAAGGAACTTCCTTTTCGTCGAGCAAGTTTTTCAACACCCTAGGCTGTGAACCTAATCGTTGTAGTGTAGTATTAGGGCAAGCCACGGGAACTGATATCGTTCTCTAGGGGAATAGGAATGCTAGTGAGAAGTTACTACGCTAAGGTTGGGGTTGAGGAAGATTATTTTTTTATCTTTTTATGTCTTTAGGAAATGGAAAGGTACGAATCTCAGGGTTTGGATTTGGGGGTTTGGTATTTCTACCAATTACTTCTACTTATCTAATTATCTAAACTAAGGTGTATGTAGTCTATGTCTATTGTTGTGTGCTAGTATGATAGTTACAAATGTATTTGCTTAGGCTTTATTACTCCCTAGTTATCTCCTATTGGTGGTTGAATTGTCACGTCCTTATTCTTAATTGCGTTGTGTCTCTAAGGTCTTAGAGTATGCGTTTATCCCTAACTCTTTGAAGCTACCAAAGGTTAATGACTACAAAATCTCTAGGATTCATAAACTTTAACTCTAAGGTATTCTTTGAATGACTTGTCTACAATTACTCTTGGCGATTATAAGCTAAGGTTCATCAAAGATCAATCAAGCATTACAAACACAACAAATGACCTATAGCAATACTAGGTCAATAACAATTAAGATAAGAGACAATCAATCAATATTCAATAACTAAGTTTCATATTACCTAAGCAAACACACAAGTAAATTAGCCGGACATGGGAAACATGCAAGCATACACACAATCACAGGAAGACATAATTAAATTAATGAAGTAAAACACTTATCTTGATGTAAGATAGGGTATGGAACCCTAAAATACTGTACAAGACAGCCTTGGTTCGGTTTAGGTTTTTACTCCAAAAGACTACACACTCAAAACTAAAAAATTCGGATTCTATATATAAGATTACACATGCGACGGCGTCACCCTTTAATTTGTGACGCCGTTGGGGTCGCCGTTATTAGGGTTTCGTCTTGGCCACGTTATCATTATGAAGGCGTCACCTTATGTCCATGACGCCGTCGCCTTGAGTCTCGACTCGTCTGGATCAAATCTATGCCATCCGAGTGCGACGCCTACTCTTTTAAAACCCGATGTCGTCACTTGAAAATAAGCAATTTAGCTCTTGTATCGTCACAAAACATCTTCCGACGGCATCACGGTATAACCCGGCCGTCCCCTTCGCCCAAAGACTGAGTGTCTCAATTCTTGACTTTGGCCATTTTCTTCGTATATTCATGCCTTTTCGTCCGAATAAGTGTCATTCCAGAATTTGCCTTCAAGATACCTAAAAAGTGAAAATGAACGATATTAAGTAATAACGGATACAAAAGTGATCAAATAAAGGCTTAAACGACCCCTCAAAAAGGTACATTTTGAAACCTTATCAAATATCCCTACACTTTGTATTTGCTTGTCCTCAAGCAAATGTGCTTTTAGCCAATTGATTTATAAGTTAGAGGTCATGAAGCATTAGTTTAGAACGATCCACAACACATCTAAGCCCCACAAAAGTCATAACTAGCATGGAAATTACATACTAGCACCTCACATGGGGTGTTTGGATACTCACATCTCTCGGGTGTATGTGAAATATAATAAAGTGGAAATGGAAGATAAACACTCATTAACCGGTCCTAGTACATAGATTACCATAGGCTTGAGACTAGATCAAACCTCCATCGCTTTGGCATAACCACCTAGGAAAGACTATCCAAGAGGTCTTTTAAAGGGTTATAATGATAGGCTTACGGTAGGGAAACAAAGGGTTTGGTGGGATAGGCTATTTAGTGGTGGCAAGTCAAAAATCTTTATTTTACAAGCATGCGAAGAATGGCGTTGCTAAGCCAAGACTCGACACTCTAAATTCTAGATAAATGAAACAAACAAACATAAATTAAAAGATAGATGTAGGATGGTAGCCCGTATGTTTTTCTCAATTTTTTTTTCAACACTTTTTTTTCCCATACACTTTTACTCTACCATCCTCTACGATAACATCAAAATGAAAGGGATTTATAGGCACATCCCTACACTTGAGTTTTATTACTCTAACACTAACTTGACCCGAATTGAAAAGATCAAACCACTTGGAGTACATTATTACGCAAATAAAGGGAATTTGAATTTAACGTTCCCTTCCCGTCATCTCATAAAATTTAACTTTTCCCATGAGTCCCAATCGTCCCAAAACTGTGTACAAAGGATATGACTCGACTTAGAAACTTATGCAAGCAACTAGATAATTGAACTAAGGGTTAAGTGTGATAACAATAATGCACTAAAAGTGAGTGCATACAAGGTAGGCTAAGGCGATTTGGGTGTACATTTGGGGGTGGATTGTAAACAATGTTCTTCATTGATATTCCAGAAAACCGAAACATCACGAGAACCGCGAAAAGGATAGGCTCTGAGGGGTTAACTAGGGGTATCGTGTACTAAAGATGAGTACAACGCAAGGGTGTGGGGGAATTACTCAACTGATGTGGAAGAAGTAATTATATTACGGGTATCAAACAAGGGTTATCCTAATGCCTCTTATCATTTAGTTATTCCTAACTACACAAGTGTAGTCTTACTAGCGATCTTGGGATGCATCACAAAACAAGTTCTATAATATATTATACTATCGGTTCACACTCTAAGCATTAAAGATGAATGCTTAATTCCTACTAATCTAAGGGCGATCCTCACATTTTGGGTGGAATTTAAGTGGTAAAGGGTTTTTGTGCTAGTCATATAATTTCCTATCCATGAGACGCTTTATTAAGACTAATGGCCCACTCCTATATGTCATGAAAATATTTAAATTTGGTGCCAAAATTACCCTAACCGATATTTCTCATGGTTTATTACACAAATGAAATTGGACAAAGCAAATAATCAAGGATAAGCATAGTTTCAAAGTTCCGTTTTATTTTCCTCCTACACTTAAACTTAACATTGTCCCCAATGTTCCCCGAAAGTATCAAAGTTATGATAACAAAAGGTAATAAAAGATGAAAGAAACTAGTACTCCTGATTAGCTCGGTAGGATCCGTGTGAGCGGTGGTTACATCTTTCTTCAAGAAGAATGTTTGCGTGAAAAGCTCCTTCTCATCTTATGTATCTTCTTCTTGGTAAATTAAACATGCACACTGAAGAAAACAAATGAAACCTTCGTAAAATCGGTGGTAACAATATATATAGGACTCTACTAAACTAGGATATAATGCTTGTGGAATGGATGTTTACTGAATTTACGGAAAATTATGACCGAAAATTCCAAAATTTATAAGTAGCTCGAAAACGAGAAAAGTGATCAGTTGTTTACGCTTCTTCCGACGCCTCGTCAGTTGCAATCGATGCCGTCGGGTTATCCCGACAAAAAGCGGTATGCGATTTTCGGAAAAATTACGGAAAATTTACATCTTTAGAATCGGAAAAATTTCTCGCAAAACATCCATTATGACTCGATACAAGCATTTGACTCGAACAAACACACATGTATATCTTTTAACTAATTGAAATTCTCATGTTTACGTTTCTTTTGAAAACGTGTGTAATCCTCCCTACACTTATCCCTTATGTAAAATACCTTTATATGTAATTAAGACGAGGTTAAAGACAAAATAAAGCATTTTTACAAATTTAAACATTAGAATAAACAATCAATAAAAGATACACGAAACAAACAAGCAAACAATTAAGCATGGGTTGCCTCCCACGAATCGCTTTTTTTTTATGAGTCTTGTAGCTAGACTCGAAGTCGTTCCCCTACGTTACTTCATTACCGTCACCTTCTTCCTCATGACGGTCTCTATTGGGGGGTTCCATGTTGTAAAAGTGCCCTATGATGCACCTTTCTAAGAGGTCGTCCTCTCCTCACTCGGTTTTATATTCCGATCCTAAGTTCAATCAATCCTTATAGAAACCAAAAATCTTGGCCATAACATAATCTACTCCTTTCTCCTTATCCTCCTCATTCCTATAGTAGACCGATAGTTTAAGTTCCTTTTCATCATTGGAGAGTGATGAAAACTTCTCAATCTTAAACGACATTTGGTAAGCTACATCATTGGTCTCATTCTTGAACCGCACTATTCCTAATGAGGGATCATAAGTCATCCCGGTGCTTTCTACGAAAGGTTTTCCAAGAATAACGTGGGACAAGCTAGGATCTATGGCCGTACTAATATCATCCACTATTATGAAATCCGTAGGAAACGTGAAACTACCTACATACACGGGCAATCCCTTAATTCTACCAAGAAAATTTCAACTAACCCTAGGATTATCGGGATCTTGCCTAGTTGGGATAGGCTTCTTCATTACCCAGTTATAGTAGGTGCTAGTCATTATGTTTATTAGTGACTTACGGTCAATGTAGGCCTTTGCCACGAAAAGGTATCCTATGCAACATGGTATGTTAAGATTCCAAGGGTTCCCAAACTTGATCCTAGGGCTTCTCCTAACATACATGTGACGGATGTCACGCACTAAGTGAGGGTGGCGAGATAGTTCTTCTTCCGTAGGAAACTTATTGAAATAGTCGTTGTCTACTTCATCTACTTCCTCGGTTGTTTCATTCCTAGGTTTTCACTAACCTCAAGTATCGTTTCATGGTTCGCTCATTTGTTCTATTAGGTTTCACAAAGGTGATGGTATTGATGAATTGAGCGTGCTTAGCTAGCTTACTGGGTCCTTAATCTCTACATTGGGAGTTTCGGAGTTGAGATAGCATTAACCTTCCTATCACTATTGGTCATGGCTTTCAAGAGGTTATTTATCTTTCTATCTATCTCGGCTTGTTGTTGGTTAAAACGGTCCGGGAGCTTAGCTATTTGAGCTTCTTGGGATGCGACTAGGTGTTGCAACATCCCCTCAATATTTTGTTGGTTAGGGCCGTGAGATGGGGGCCATGAGAAATCATTGGATGTGAATTCTTTGGTTTGTACCCAATAAAAGTCGGGCTTGCCCTTCCATGCTTCTCGAGCGCCATTAAAAGTCCTAGCTCGGTGTGGTAGGAATCTTCCTCCGTTCCATTAGTACGAGGATGCGTAGTCAACGGAAGCTTGTTCGGGAATCTTGTGCAAGCACGCGTGTTATGAGGACCATTACACGACTCACACGAGGAAGAAACTTTGTTCACTTGGCGTGAAGACTTAGTATTTTCGTAGGAGCTCATTATGAATTTAACTTGATCTTCAAGCTCGAGCATCCTACGGTCGGAAAGTTGTGAGTCAAGGGGAGGCAAGGAGATTGGCTTTACAGTTTTGGGTGGCTCACGGGGGTCATTCCAACTTTCATTGTCATAGAGAGCAAGGTCCTCTATGATACCCCACGATTCTTCCGCGGTGAGATCACTAAGTTTTCCACTGGCCGCTTGGTCAATGGATCGCTTGGTGGGAAAGTTGACATGATCATAGAAGAGTTGGACTTGAAGCCAAAGATCAATGCCGTGATGAGGGACTTTATGGAGTAAGTCCTTGAATCGAGTCCATGCTTTGTAGAGAGATTCACCTTGACGTTGTTGGAACATCAAGATATCATTCCTAAGCTTAGTGGTTCTCCCCGGTGGGAAAAATTGAGCAAGGAAGCGAGAGGTGAGATCATCCCAACTTGAGATAGAGCCGGCAGGAAGTCGCTCAAGCCAATTACTAGCTTGGTCCCGTAGAGAGAATTGGAAGAGACGCAGACGCGTGGTCTCCCGAGTAGTAGCATCGAGGTCGATGGAATCGAAAATTTTAAGGAAATTCTTAAGATGTTGATTAGGATCTTCGGAACGAAGTCCATGGAATGCACATCCATTTTGCACCAACGGGATGGTGTCGGATCGCAGGGCCGTAGTTTGGGCTTGGTCGGGAAGCTCAATGGTGTTCCTATAGCCTAGGTGGCTTGGTCTTGAGTATTCACCAAGAGTACGGCCTCTTGGTGGGTCATTTGGTGGTAGGTTGATGAATGGTGGTTGATTATCACCTTCTATGATGAAAAGTGATGGGATTACTAACAAAGGTCATGAAGAAGGGATAGACTACGAGGAAGCTAAAATGAGAAAAATATTACTTGATAGGAATCAAGCAAGGAAACCTAACGGGTGGACTCTAACTAGCTATTCTATTCCCTGCAGCGCAAAAACTTGATAACGCCACACGCGTCGTTCGGGGTCAAAGGAACTTCCTTTTAAATCGAGCAAGTTTTTCAACACCCTAGGCGATGAACCTAATCATTGTAGTGTAGTATTAGGGTAAGCCACGGAATTGATAGCGTTCTCTAGGAATAGGAATGCTAGTGAGAAGTTACTACGCTAAGGTTGGGGTTGAGGAAGATTATTTTTATCTTTTATGTTTTAAGAAATGGAAAGGTACGAATCTTGGGGTTTAGATTTGGGGGTTTGGTATTTCTACCGATTACTTCTACTTATCTAATTATCTAAACTAAGGTGTATGTAGTCTATGTTTATTGTTGTGTGCTCGTATGATAGTTAAAAATGTATTTTCTTAGGCTTTATTACTCCCTAGTTATATCCTATTGGTGGTTGAATTGTCACGTCCTTATTCTTAATTGCGTTGTGTCTCTAAGGTCGTAGGGTATACGTTTATCCCTAACTCTTTGAAGCTACCAAAGGTTAATGACTACAAAATCTCTAGGATTCATAAACTTTAGCTCTAAGGTATTCTTTGAATGACTTGTCTACAATTACTCTAGGCGATTATAAGCTAAGGTTCATCAAAGATCAATCAAGCATTACAAACACAACGAATGACCTATCGCAATACTAGGTCAATCACAATTAAGATAAGAGACAACCAATCAATTCAATAACTAAGTTTCATATTACCTAAGCAAACACACAAGTAAATTAGCCGGACATGAGAAACATGCAAGCATACACACAATCAAAGGAAGACATAATTAAATTAATGGAGTAAAACACTTATCTTGATGTAAGATAGGGTATGGAACCCTAAAATACTGTACAAGACAACCTTGGTTCGGTTTAGGTTTTTACTCCAAAAGACTACACACTCAAAACTAAAAAATTCGGATTCTATATACAAGATTACACATGCGACGGCATCACCCTTTAATTTGTGACGCCGTCGGGTCGCCGTAATTAGGGTTTCGGCTTGGCTACGTTATCATGATGGCATCACCTTATGTCCGTGACGCCATCGCCTTGAGTCTCTGACGCCGTCTGGATCAAATCTAGGCCCTCCGAGCTGCGACGCCCTACTCTTTTAAAACCCGATGTCGTCACTTGAAAATAAGCAATTTGCTCTTGATCGTCATAAAACATCTTCCGACGGCGTCACGGTATAACTCCGATCGCCGTCCCTTTGGATTCCCAAAGAGCTGAGTGTCTCGATTCTTGACTTTGGCCATTTTCTTCAGATATTCATGCCTTTTCGTCCGAATAAGTGTCATTCCAAAGAATTTTCCTTCAAGATACCTAAAAAGTGAAAAGGAACGATATTAAATAATAACAGATACAAAAGTGATCAAATAAAGGCTTAAACGACCCCTAAAAAAGGTACATTTTAAAACCTTATCAGCAACTTATTTCGTACTTCTTGAACAAGTCCTTGGGTGATTAGACAATTAGAGCAATTATTGTCTTGATTAGGAACCGGAGGGGATTGGATGTTTTGAGGAGGCTCTACAAATGTTGGTGGAGTTTCATTGAGAGATGTAGGATGAGTTTCTACAAGAAATGAGGGTGGTGGTAATGGAACTTCCTCCATATGATCAAGTCCTTGGTGGTTCCTTGTTTCCCATGATGGACTAGTTGGTGTTGTAGGTGGTTCCCTATTTAACGAGAAAGTTAGTGAATGGGAAGTTCTTGGTGGTGAGTGCTCTAATGAATAGAGATTTGGGTGAGAGAGAGGCTCGGTGAAAGAGTGTAGTCCATGTTCTACAAATGAAGGCTTAGACGGTTTGCTAGAGCTTGGTACGTTAGGTTTAGAGCTTGATGAACCCTTTTCTAGCGTAAAAGGTCTAATGCTAATTCTTGAGGTTCTCTTAGCAATTGTTGATTGGGCTTGTTGAGGTGGGATTCTAGCACTATTATCTCTTACAAGAGATGATTCGGTGGATGAAATCTCATGAATCATATGACCATTCCTTTTGGATGATCCATTGGTTGAAAAGTTGTTGCTAAGTGCTTTAGTCATGGTGATGATGAGGATGCAATATGAGCTTCTAATTACTGATTTTTGTGAGCTAGGTAAGAGTGATGACTTAACCTCAAGAGTATTTGGTTTATAAAGGATGATTTTGAATTAGGGAATTAAATTCTTTACCACTAAGGGGATTAAGCATGCACTAAGGTTAGTTAAGATATTGTTCAGCTCTAGAAACACATTAAATGGTGGCTTAAAAGTGTTTAGATTACCAAAGGTGGCTAAGATTTGAAGAGAAAAGCTGATTAAGGTCTTTCTGTAGACACGGATCCCTCTCACCAGAGATCCGTCTGGTTATAAACCAGGGATCCGTCTGTCAGACAGATATGATGAAATGATTATGCTTTTTGTAAGGTCTAGTGCCTATGTATTTTGAGGTTTTGACTTTCTTTTGATATCTTGAGTGGTGGATGTCTTAAATGCTCAACCATAAGGAGTGAGGATGCTTAATGATGATTTTGGGTAGGAAGGTGGATTTTGGATAGTCTAACTAAGCGCTTGAGAAGGATACTGTTGGTTCAAGAATACCCAAACCCCTTAATCTAGGATTTGAATAGAAAATAACCTAAGTGTTTAATCCGTTAAACACTATCGTGTCATTGAGTGCATAGTCTCTCGTGGAGCCATCTTCGAGATACTCGTGATGAGGCAAAGAAGAAGCCTCTCCACTCAAGAAGGCGGAACTTAATAGGTGAAGACTAAGTCAACAAGAAGATGGTGGATTCGGTGGTGATGAGAATAACTCACCAATCCCTTAAGACTCTCTCCAACTCTTAGCACCAAGACAAACGAAGGAAGAGATCAAGGCTTTGAAGACCAAGAATGAGCGGGACTAGGCGGAAAAGTTTACCTGATAAAACTAAGCCCCCAAGTGCTTTACCCGGATAAAACTAAGTCCCTATCTACTAAAGCCATATCTTCCCATTTATAGTAAGCGGCGATACTAAAGGATTATTTGTTAAGGAAAGAAGCTTCGTCGCCTGACTACAAATAGCAAAGTAAACAGTAAACAAATATATATCTATATTCGGGATTACTGTGATCAATGTTTTTGTCTTCTAGGTTAAAGTTAAATATCCATACTTGTATAAATAGCATAAGAGAAGGAGTGAAAAGTTTAAGCTTGTGAATTGTAAAAAACACACATACACACAAGTCAACTTTTCACTCCTCCAAATACAACTTTATCCTTGAGCTAGCTCAGTGGGTTCTAAGATTTGTGCTCAGACTTAGCCTGAGCTTAGAGAGGAGTCACCCCAAAATTTGTCATTTCAATCCCAAGTACTATTCATGAGTACTGGGTAACGATTCTTTGATTTATTTCTAATATGATGTTGAAAATTACTTTGTGTGTGTTACTTACATTACTTTCATTATTATTCATTTGTTAAATTATTTTAGGTACTTAATAGTTTTAAACGATAATGAATAGGGAAAACAAGTGGCATCGAGCAAGGTGATTATAAACCTTTAAGCCGCTCTAAAACGCTTTTAAATCGTGATCCCTATGGTCGAAACCGATGTACCCCAACTAGTCGATAAAAGGGTGGAGCTTATTCAATTTGTTGCCTAGACTTGAAGTTGGTAAATTCAACAAATGGAAAAAGCGTATGCTTTGCTATTTGATCGATGGAACCTTATTATGTCAAGTGTATAAATGAAGGTCCATTTATCCCAAAGATCGAAGGTTTGCCCAAACCTAAAGCTCGATGGACTCGGGATGAAAGGAGAGTGGTCAACCAGACCAAAGACTCAAAAGTATCATCATATCATGTCTTCCCGATGATATAATGGAGTCGCTTATAAGTCGTAATACGCCTAAACAAACTGGGATGACCTAGTCCATAGCCATGAAGGTCCATCGATACCAAGGAAAACAGGATTATGGACCGAAACTTGAGTATAATACCTTCGTGGCTAGGGACTCGAAACTCTCTCACAAACTTACACCGGATACAAAACTCTTTTAAATGAACTGAAAATGATGGTGTTAAGTTGTCCAAACATGAGATTAATGTTGGTTTTGTCAATTGTCTCCACGAAGTGGTTGAACTTCTCTCGTGGACTCGTAAATGCAAATCACATTCAAAATCTTGAACTTCCCGAAATTTATGGAAATTTGTCTATGAGGAAAACCTCATCAGCATTTCGATACCCCGACTTAAAGAAGTCTCGTGAAGTCAAGAAGTCCCCACCATCACCTCACCTATATCAACCGCCTTCTTTTCTAACAATGTGGTTCAAGATTTTCAAGAAAATTCGATGATGAGCCCGATGAGAGATCAAGTGAGGAGTACCTAAATGACCCGAACGTTGAATTTCGTGAAAGGGCACTCCTTGCAAACTCTCGAAGGTTTATTAAAAGAAACAAAGGTTTTCAACTGCTAAAGCAAATGAGGACATCGAATGCTTTAAGTGTCACAAAAGAGGTCATTTTGCAAAGGATGCTTTTCAAAAACAATTACGAACCTCTTACTGCACCATCATGGTCAAATCGGTCCCTCGTGCTTTAGCAAATTTCAACCTAAAATCTATCGGTCTCATCAAAACTTTCGTAATAAATCGACCAGAACAAAACAATAGATTTTGAAGCTAAGTATAGGAAAATCAAAGCTAAGCTTGCATTACTTGAGGCCAGTCCTCGTAACCAAAAAGTGTTCAATCATGCAGGTAAAACAAAGGTCTTGTTGTCAAACCTTTGATCGATGAAGAGCCTGCCTCATCGATGATGAATGGTGCATGTCAACAGACCGATGGCCCTCTCGTGAGGAAGACAAGCTAGATGTTGGAAAGAATCATGCCGAAATAGAGAATGGGTCAACATCACAATGAAGAAGGTAAAATTCTACTTTCTATGGATGATGATTCGATTGGCGGTCTATATGAACTATATCGATGTTGATCTTAAGTTTGTAAAGGAGCAAAGACTAAATCTTTTTCTATGTACAACAAGTTAAGTTTTGAATTGAATAAGTGTAGGATGAGTTACTTGTGTTAAAACAAAACAAGCTTGAGGCTATCACCTTACAAATTCAAAACACCGATTTAGTTAAAAGAAATCGTGCTCTTCAAGATGAACTTAAGAAAGAAAAGAAATCATTGATAGTTGGACCAACAAGAATCCAAGAGTCTTTGATGATGTGGGTGCCCCCATGAGCAAAAAAGAGAGTCATAGTGAACATCATCTTTCGACTCTCACAACAAAGACCGAGTCCTAAATCATTTGTGTCTGTTGCATGATTACCAATATGTTGTCTGTTCTCAAGCCCAAGGACTGGATTGAAAGACTTATCCCGAGAGTAAGCTTCCTAACTTTGACTCGAAGAATTCTAGAGCTCGAAAGTCAAGCTCTAAAGAGCATACTTGGACTCCCGGATGTGCCCAGATGCACCGAACACATCTCCGAGTCTCAAGATGAATCTCAAACACCACTTCCACCTTTGGAACCTCTTCGGGTCTTGATCCTAGCTCCGAGCTTACTCCATTACAATACAATCCACACTCTCCAAAAGAAAGGTCCGGTCTTGGTAGAACCATCCTGAAAAGACCATCAAAACCAACTCAACAAGAATCCACCCCATCGAAACTTCCACATCCTCTGTCCCCATCGGAGTCGATCGATTCAAGAATCGATCGAACTAGTGAGGAAGCTAATCGACAAATGGAATCCATTGAAAAGGTCCACGAATCAATCAAGGAAACTAAGTCGCCTTCCTCAAGTTCCTCAAAGTCAAAAGCCACCACCAAAACAAGCGTAAATGTGATCCGTGCCACTATACCGTCATACCATCGACAACTATTATAGAATCCTTTTTGCATGATCGCAAAAGGATGATCACGTAATCTTGACCACTTGCAATATGTAAGTTCTCTCGGTCAAGCAAACTACACCAAAGTTGGTCATCAATATGCTTCTTCATCCAAGTCACCAAAAGTTGAGAGCTAAGCCTTTTCCTCCTTGCCCACACCTGTGCTTTAATGATCATCGCCCGATGATTGTATTATGAACATATGCTATGATATTTGCGGTAACACACTCATAAGACATCCCAAAGATGATGTCATCCATGCGAGGAGAAGTTCAATGCAACCCAAATCCACCGAGTCATCCTCGGTCTAAATACAAACCACGTGGTAGCTCATTGCACTCCACCACTAACCATGAATCAATTGCTCAATTCAAAGAGACCATGAGACCTAAGCCCACTAGTAAGTGGGTCACGAAGAAAAACTAATTGGTTTACTACTTGTGCAGAGGCATGCCAGAGCCTATCCGGCATCTAGACAAAGGATGTTCAAGAAGCATGGTGGTGTGAAGGAATATCTCGCACAAGTATGTAAAGGAACCAGGCCCAAGGTAGTATTTGGTGATAACTCATCATGTCCCACTCAAGGTTATGGTTCAAGATGGCGCAATGGAATAGTTTTCTCTGGATTGCTTATGTCAATGGTCTCAAATACAATCTCATCGATGTCGATCGGCTATGTGATGCTAAGTACATTGTACAATTCAATGACAAACAAGGTACCATTTTCAACGCCAACAAGGAAGTTGTGTTGATTGCTCCTAGAGAGATGATGTTTATGTCTTGACATGTCAACTCTCTCGAAGATGGAACTGTCTCTTTGCCAAAGCCACTAAAACTATCAACCGTCAGTGGCACAAGAGACTCTCACATAAACTTCAAAAACATCAACAACTTGGCAAAACAAAACAAGGTCCTTGGCTTACCATCACCGGTTTTGCAAAGATAAACCATGCTCGACTGTGAAAAAGCAAACATAAAAGAGCATCTTTCAAAACCAAGCAAAATTTCTCTATCAAAAGCGCCTTCACCTCTTGCATATGGATCTCTTTGGACCCGGTCGGTCCTAGATCAATCCAAGATGAGAAGTATACACTTGTCATTGTTGATGAGTTTTCAAGATACACTTGGGTATGCTTTCTTTCCAAAAGAGTCAGTAATCGATACTATAATGTCATTCATCGGGAACATTGAAAACCGTAATGACATTACAATTAGAAACAAATCAGGCCGACAATGGTAATTGAATTTAGAAATCTTGAGCTTGAGAGTTTCGTGATGAGAAGGAATCTTCCAAAATTTCTCATCTCCTTATACCCCGAACAAAATGGGGTGGCCGAAAGGAAAACAGAACTCTCATTGAGGTCTAAGAACCATGTTAAATGGCTCACCCTTTCAAAGCATTTACGAATGAAGCGATTAAAATAGCCTCGTTACACTCAAAATAGGTCAATCATTGTCAAAAGACATAATAAAACCCCATATGAGATATTCAAAGGTAGACTTCGACATCAACTTCTTTCATGTGTTTGGATGTCCGTGTTTATTCATAAGCACAAGGATCATCTAGGCAAGTTTGATGCTAAAGGCGATGATGGATACTTTCTAGGTTACTCATTGATCTCCAAAGCCTTGAGGTATTAAACACAAGGAGACAACAAGTTGAGGAAACTTTTCATGTCACCTTTGATGAAAGTGTAGAAAAGAATCGAGGTTCACCAACACTTCATGGAGGATATAGAATAGACAACTCATCAAGATATCCTCCGATGAGTACAACATCGAAACCAATTCCTCATACCAAGTCGATGCCGACATCTCATATTATGTCTTGCCTCACAACTGTCACAACCAACTATCGGTGAATTCATTGATAATCGGTCAATCCTCGCTGGGATAGGTAACATGATCCAAATGATCGAGATCCTCAGAACTCAAGAACCTCTACGAACAAGACATCTCGACGGATGATCTAAATGATCCTGCGGCTCTTGCACCGAACTCACACCGAACTTCGATGACTTCCTCGAGCTTAGAACCTAGACCACAAAGTAAGTGGACAAGAACTCGGGACATTGAGCTTGTAAACACCATTGGTGAACCCACAGAGGCATGCTCACTAGAAGCATGGCTGCTAGGTTAACTGCACTTCACCAATGAATGTCTATATTCGATTACCTCTCGGATATAGAACCCAAAAGTGTCACCGAGGCTCTAAAGTATCCAAGGCGGGTTCGGGCCATGCAAGAAGAACTTCAATTCGACAAAAACAAGGTTATGACCTTGATCAAATGCCTCGGATGTCATTATCATAGGAATGAAGTGGGTTTTCGAAACAAAACCGATGAAACAGCATTGTCATTAAAAACAAAGCCATACTTGTAGCCAAAGGTTACGTCAACAAGAAGGCATTGACTATGATGAGACATTTGCTCATGTTGCAAGAATGGAAGCCATCGGGATCTTCCTTGCATATGCTACCTACATGAACTTCAAAGTTTACCAAATGGATGTAAAAAGTGCATTCCCGAATGGTGAACTCAAGGAAGATGTTTATGTTCAACAACCTCCGAGCTTTGAGGCGGTGAATTCACGACTATGTCGTAAAGCTTGACAAAGCCCTTTATGGATGAAACAAGCTCCTGGGGCATGGTATGAAACTCTCGACCTTTCCCGACACAAAACAAGTTTGTCAAAGGAAAGATAGACAACACTTGTTGTTTCTATAGAACCTGACGAGGATGTGATCTTGGTCCAAGTATATGTTGATGACATCATCTTTGGCTCAACAAACTACAAACTTTGCAAGCAGTTTGAAAAACTGATGACAAAGAAGTTTGAAATGAGCATGATGGGTGAACTCGCATACTTTCTTGGACTACAAATCGAACAAACTAAAAGGAATCTCCATCACCAAGAGAAGTATACAAGAAATCTCTTGAAGAAATATGAGATATCGGTGCCTCGATGAAGACTCCAATGGTCCCACCTAACAATCTTGGACTCGATCATAGGAATTAGAAATTCCGTATTAAAGAGTCGGCCACCTCAAGTATATGTAATCGTTAGAAAGCTCGTAGTCGTAGTTCTTTTAAGTCAAGTAGTATTTAGTTAAGTAACACCGTGGAGGACGGACGGGTCTTTACCCACTGTATGCTCGATCCATGACCCGTTGTGTGCGTTTTATTGTAAGACTATAAATACTCTCTACCTTCCAAGGTAGAGTTGGAGCTCATAATAAAATTTTCTTTCTCTCACTAAAGTTCCCTAAACCTCTAACTTTCTCTCTAGAATTCTACTTATCGCCACCTTGTTGTTATGGTTTGATGTGTATGTGAAAACTAATATCTAACAATTGGTATCAAGAGCCATGGTTAGATCATATCTTGCACATCTTTGGATTTTAGTGGTTTTAGGTGGTTTTGGAGTTTGAAAAGTTTAGTGGTTTTTGCATCATTTGGGTGATTTCTAGTGTTAAAGTTTGGATTTTGATAGTACTTTTATGTTTAGAATCATCACAAGTGTTTAGGTTTTGATTTGGTAGCTTGAATCATCGTGATTGGGTAGTTTTTGGATTGAAAAGTGATGTTTTGTGGTTTTCTTGCTAGCGACTTGACATTCGGACTTCATTCTTCGTGGCGGCTTGCTTTGCAATTTCGTGGCGACTTACGCTTTTGGAGCTAGCAACTTAGATCTAGCGATTAACGACAAGTAGTGGACTCTCCACTCACGGGTAGCGACTTGGTGGTAGCGACTTGGTGCATGAAGTGAGTTGCTCTTTAGCGACTTGTATCTTTAGCGACTTGAGTAGCAAATCTTTGCCAAAATTTTGCTAGCGACTTGAGGCTTAGCGAGTTACTACTAGCGACTTGCATTTGTCTAGCGACTTGGGACTCTAGCGACTTAGTGGTGTAGCGAATTAGGTGTTAGCGACTTGGTGCATTATCTTCAGCGACTTGGGTGATTGTTTACGGTTTCTCTTGATTTAGTAAAATCCGTGAAAGAATCTATTTCCAGTTTAATCATAGAGTTATAAAATCCCGTATAATGTTAACATGTCTACCAACGTTCCTACTATCATCTCCATTGTGCCGAGGATGTTCAAGCGGTGGCTCGGATACTGGTCCACCCATGCTTGAGCAGAATCGACTACGATTCTTGGGCTCAACGAATCGATTGTCTTGCCTTGAAAGGAAAATGGTGTCAACATTCTCAAATCAATTGATGAAGGACCATATCAAGTTGAGACGACTAGAGACATACTTGATACTAATGAAGATGGAACTCCTATTTACGGAATGGATGGACCTAAAATGTATGATGAGCTTGATGATAAGGAGAAAAGAGATTCGATCACGGATATCGGGGCTTCAACATTGTTCTTCAAGGTCTTCCTAAAGACATCTACATGTCGATCAATCACAACACCGATGCAAAGGCGGTTTGGGATAATGTCAAGATGCTTCTCTCGGGTTCGTAATTAACTATGGAAGGCAGAGAATCACAACTCTATGACAATTTGAACACTTCAAGATGAAGCGGATGAGGTGTCTATGAGTACTATGTGAGATTTCATAAGTTGGTGAATGACATGAGGAACATCGAATGACTATGCCTAACATTCAAATGAACTCAAAATTTGTGAACAACATGAATCCCGAATGGCACAAGTTTGTCACATTGTGAAGCTCACTAAAGGATTGAAGAATACAAACTATGAGCAACTCTATGCCTTCCTCCTTGAGAATGAGAGACATGCTATGTTTGAAAAATTGATTCTCAAT